>NLAL01000278.1:0-18672 GCA_002374735.1 Metschnikowia sp. 13-106.1
ATTAAATTCACTTACGTCCATCAGATTCACTTACGTCCATCAGATTCGTTTAAGTCCATTAGATTCACTTACGTCCATTAGATTCACTTACGTCCATTAGATTCGCTTACGTCCATCAGATTCACTTACGTCCCACAGATTCGTTGACGTCCATCAGATTCACTTACGTCCATCATTCGTTTACGTCCATCATTCACTTACGTCCATCAGATTCACCTAAGTCCATCAAATTCGTTTACGTTCATCAGATTTGCTTACGTCCATAAAATTCGCTTACGACCATAATTCACTTACATCCATCAGATTCACTTACGTCCATCAGATTCACTTACTTCCATCAGATTCACTTATGTCCATCAGATGCACTTAAGTCCATCAAATTCGTTTACGTCCATCTTTCGCTTACGACCATCATTTGCTTACGTCCATCAGATTCACTTACGTCCATCAGATTCATTTAAGTCCATCAAATTCACTGACGTCGCTTCAACGATCCTGCTCTTCACCGGGCTATTTCCAAAGCCGGAAACGTGCTGGCTGGCCCCTTGCAAACAAATTTGCACTCTCCTGCACTACGGTTAGCACTTTTCAATCTAACTTGTCTTTCGTCGCTTGGTTTCTTTGGTGGCAGATAACCGACGACGAGTATTTCCAGCTGGTAAATACTAACAGGAAACAAGGATTCTCTCTCGTTAAAACGCCTGTTCTTACCAAGACGTTCTATCCACTCTCCGACAACTTGATTGTTTACCTTACCTTGAACCGTCTTTTCCTAAAGTCCTAGAATTTCTCCTTACTTCAGGCGCTTTATCCAAACCTACTGTTGCACAGCTCCTTAGCCCATGTTACAATGCCCAACCTACCTACTACACGTTTTTCCATCTTGATAAACATTTCTGGAACTGTTTCTGTGTCCTTCCGGGCAGACCCTCTAAAGGTCCCCGTGTTAAACGTCACTTTCTCCACTCTGCCCAACCTCGGCAACATCGCATCACTCAGTCGGCACAAGCTCGTTTCTCTACGACTACACTGACGGCTGCCACGAACCATTCTCAATCCTGCAAGGATCACCAACCTACTACTTCCTTTCCACCACCCACTCCACCGACCTCACCTGAATTTTTCACAAACCCTGCAGATCACCAACCTACTGCTCCTTTCCACCACCCACTCCACCGACCTCACCTGAATTTTTCACACACCCTGCAGATCACCCACTTTCTATGAAACCACGCCGTAACGCAACTGCCTATGCAGTTCCCGACCCAGGTAGTCCCTACCCCCGCCTCTCACCCCTTACACCTTAGGTCACAACCCGAAGGGTGCTCTAGCTGGCCCCGGGGATCCTGGCATCAACATCAACCATCATGCCCACCAATTGGTCACTTTGAACACAATGGGATTAACAACCCCAAGCCCACGCCTACGGCTTATACATTCTCACCCGTCCAAATTACCTCGCACTTCGACCTACACAGGAATCTTCGGATTATAACTCTACTCAAGTCAAGCACCTACGGACCGAAAACCGATCAACAGACCGACTCGTTCGGCTTGCAAAGAAGTCCTGACAGATACAATTATCTACGCATTGCAACTCCACTCAACTATTTACGCATTGCAACTGCACTCAACGATCTACGCATTGCAACTGCACTCAACTATTTACGCATTGCAAGCACACTCAACTGAGCCCTTTAGTGAACCTGACTACTCCGTCAAACAACTTTTCACGAATAGGTATCGGCCCTGCATCACCCCAAGTTTGCGTCCAATAACTGAAACAGCAAAACCAATGCCGAAGTCTCTCGCTTCAGCGGACCTTCTTACCTTTAAGATTAACCACCGCACACTGCTATTCACTATCCCACAGGAATCCTTAAAGGATTTCTCCCTCTGTCAAACAGTTCAGCAGGTCCTTACCCATACACTTGGCCTGAATTCATCCATTCTACACTACCACCCGCTTCCTGATTACCTGAAGTCCAGGCTTAGGTCTTACAACTATAGTATACTAGCACTATAGTAGAGTATATGTTAGATTCTAGAAACGTCTAATACTTGGGGTTATGTTCATTCGTCGATAGTTTCCAATAAGTGGAAATCTGGGTGATTTTTGTCAACGAGTACTTAGCATGTACGGAGTCGGTGTACTTCGTAGAGGCGTTGGATACGTTTGAGTGATGCCCTATGTGCAGGTCACCAGTGGGTGAAAAGCTTTTATGCCTCGCACCTCGTCTAAGACTTTGGTCTTGTAAGGTACAAGTTGCATATCCTGCATATTAATATATGCTAAAACATAAGTTGGAAATTGATCCTATGGTCTTCAACCAACTTGAATGAAACGGCCGGTACACTGATAGCTCGGACTGTTGAGCTGTGACTGCATACGACTGACTCTTCTTATCACCACAGGTATCATCTGTTATGAGCCATACTCACCTGACTATCAAGTCAATATAATAAAGCTCTGATTTTATATGCAGTCTAGTCTAGTCAATTTTCTTGTCTACAGTCTAGTCTCGTTTATGTTCTAGTGGGCAGCTTACTTCTTAACGGTGTATCATGTGACAGGTCACGTGACAGTCTCCTCCAAAAGCATTCCTCCTTTTTCTTTCCACACAATCGTGACCAGGCCTTTTCCCGAAGACATTCGGTTTGGGAAGCTCCACAGAGTCTAGACCTCTTCATATATAAGTAGCATAGGTTGCGGGGGACGAGAAGAACGTCCAAGTCAATAGATCAGTCAATAAATCGGAACTGATACCCGGACTTGCCGGAACTAACCCCCGGAATTGCCGGAACTAACTCCCGGAGTTACCGGAACCGGTACCCTAAATATCACACACCATTAAAGCTTTCCCATTACCAATCTTGTCTAAATATAAGCTTAATTAGGCATGATGTTGGTGGGATCCTGCATACAGCGTGACGTAGATCTTCAGATCGAGATCATGTGTTTCCAGGAGACACCCGTGCCTCTTGCACTCAAAACAGCCGTGTTTGGAGGCTAGGATCAAGTTTCAGTCCTGAACAAAGCTGAAACAAAGCTGAAACAAAGCTGAAACAAAGCTGAAACACACCTGAAACACACCCGAAACGTAACTGAAGAAGGCCCAAAGTGGCGTGTTGCTGCACCCGTACACCAGTGGTATGCACGCATGCATCGTTGGCGAGCGCGCATGCAGTCTATTTACATCAGGCGTGATTTTTCTCATCTTCTTCTTCCCAATACACCAGGATCCAGAGCAATCGTGGACGCTTTCGAGACACCAGCGCATATAGTGAAACCAACGTGAAACAAGCCTGAAACAGTGCTGAAACAAGCTTTAAACAAGCGTGGAACCAGTGTGAACCCAAAGTGAAACCGAAGTCAAACCAAAGTGAAACGCCTGTGAAACACCCCCAAACACACCTCAAACACACCTCAAACTTGCCCCTCAAACATACCCCTAATCGTCCTAATCGCCCTTTCCTCGCCATACATTCCTGATTAAGAAACATAATATTGGAAACAGCATATTGGAAACAGCATAGAAGCATCTCGAAACCGTTCTGAAACCATCCTGAACCATCACGTGCTACCACTTACACCATGTCACAGCCCAAAAAGGAGGATATCCGGGGCCAGCTCTCGGACATCCAGAAAAAGCTCTTCGGAAATCGGCCCAAAACGGAAGGGCCTAGACCGCCCGTGGCGCCTCCTCCCTCTAATCTCTCTGTTTTAAGGAGAAACGCCAGCTCCCCTCAAAATGCCCATCCGAGTTCTGGACCCAGTGTCCTGCAGACAAGCCAGCACTCCCAGTTGGCCGGAAAACTTCCCCACCCAAATCCCCAGTTGCGCCCCGAGTCCAAGGGCCAGGATATGGACTTTGTGGTGGGGCTCAGCGAGACCCTCCTCAGCGAGTGTCGTCGTCTCACGGCCGAAAACCACACCATCAAGTCCAAAATGAAGACCCAGTTGGACGAAATCTCCAGATACAAGGCGAAGGTCATGCAGCTTTCGAAGACCCATGTGTTGGCAGCGACCAATGAGAGCGAATTGAAGGATAAAAACTGGGACTTGGAGACGTCAGTGGCCAACCTTTCCGAGGACTTGGAGTCGTTGCGCGTGGCCAATGAGAAGTTGGTCAAAACTCATAATGAGACCATGATCCGGCTCAGTGGTTTACAGCGTGATAACGATGAGTACCAGTTGAAGGCACTGACGATGGCGGCCGAGTGGGCCAAGACGCAGGAGCAGCTCAAGAAGGAGAATGCGGAGTTACATGGCCGCATCGATGAGTTGAACGATGAAAACGACGATTTGCACATGAAAGTCTCGGAGATGAAGGAGATGGGGCTGGGGACTGCCGTTTCGGGCAATTTTCATTCGGATGGGCCCGATTTCGTGGACGTGGGCCGGGTCCACGCCGACTCTGTACAGGAGCACGATGATGAAATCCTGGATTTGGACCAAATCCTCCAGGATTCCGAGAATATCTTGCAGCGGGAACACGATCCCAAAAGCTCCGACTTGGAGATCGAAACCGTGCGTGCCAACTTAGCCCATTCTAACCAGACGATTTCCAGGCTCAGAGCTGCTCTTGTCAAGCTCAGAACTTCTCCCGGATCGGCCAGAACCACCCCTAAAGCCGCCAAGGTGTTGGGTCGAGATATGGGCCCGAAACTGGCCAAAAAATCTCAGGTTTTTACGCCTGCCAAGAAGGGCTCCAAGTTCATTTTGCTCAACGACTCCGAACACGAGTCCAACGAAGGAAGCCCTTGGCCCAAGGACGACAACTGGGAGGATTTTATTGGCCAGGAATCCCAGACGCCTTCCAAACCATCCCGGAAATTGGCGGATTCCGGCTCCGACTCGGAGCCAGATGTTGGTCTGTTCCAGAACCCTCTCCAACGCACCAACTCGTATCTCCAGGATTCCGATAGTTCCGAGCTGGATTTCGAGCCCCCAAAGAAACCTTTCAACCAGCACGTGCTCTCGCAGGAACTTTCGGGCGCCAGTGCCTCCATCACAGAGGACCAGGTGCAGAAATTTGCATCCGACCACAACTTGGTGTTGGTGACCCTGGAAAATTACGCCAAGCTCGAGTACAATGATATCTCGGATATGAGCGTGGACCGCATATCCACTGCCCTAGACTCCAAGGGATACATTCTCTTGAGTAAATCTGAGCACGACGAGCTTATGGATGAGCAGGAGATGAAAAAGCGTCTTGAGGCCACCGGATTGGTGTTTCTTCCAAATGAGGAATTGGCTGGTTTGAAGAGTATCAGCTCCAAATACGAAAACCCGGACTTCTCTTACCTTTCAGAGAAGTTGAAACTCTCTGGCTATGAGCCCGTGGACGTGGAGCACTTGGCTAGTCTTAAAAAGAATGAGGCTCTTTTGGAAAACCCTTCGGAATCATTTTTGTTTTCCAAGTGCAAGGCTATTAATCACCGACCAGTCCCTCTTGACGAGTACGAACACCTTAAGTCCGTGGAAACAGACCATGAGCAGCCCCTGAAGAAGTATCTCCGGCTGAAATCCCAGGAGCTCGGATTTAAGCTCTTATCTGTGAAAGAAGTTGAAGAATTGGAGAAAAAGGCGTCTCCCCTGGTTGAACAGGTTAAGAAAATCGCCAAGCAAAAGGGTTTTTCGGTGGTTCCTGAGCAAGAACTCACGGAATTGAAGAACCCTGGTGTGGAGGCTCTAGGCAAACATGCAGAAGAGAAGGGCTATTTGGTGGTACCAAAATCTGTTCATGAAGAGTTGAAAAATCCTTCTTTGGAGCAGCTCAAGGAGACCGGGTCCAGAATCCAATGTGTTGTTTTGCCCGATCAAGAGTACAAAGCTTTGGTGGATCCATCGTTGGAACTATTGACTCTGAAAGCTGAAAGATTGGGCCATAAGGTCATTCTGCAGGAATCCTTGGACCATCTTGAAAACCCATCGCTTGATACCATTCAGGAGAAAGCTATTGGCCATACGCTTTTGAAAAACGACGATTATGAGGCTTTGAAGAAACAAGCATATGAGCCTTCGCTAGCTCTTGTTCAAAAACATGCAGAAAGCCATGATCTTGTGACCCTTGCTTCTTCTGAATACACCGATCTTTTCAGAAAAGCCCATGAGCCTAGCCATACACATATGGCCGAAAAGGCCCTGGAAAAAGGTCTTGATTTGGTGAAGATTGACGAGGTCAAACGACTTAGAAGCTTGGCTGAAAATCCCGATCATGAGTTTTTGGTTGAAAAAGCCAAGAAAAGAGGCCTTGATTTGGTCAAAACTGAGGACCACAACAAACTTAGAGGTTTGGTTGAAAGCCCAGACCTCGAATTCTTGGCTGAAAAGGCCAAATCCTTGGACTCTGAAATTATTAAGGTGGTAGAGTTGGACACTTTACGCAGAGACTCTCAGAACTTGAAGGAAGAGGCATCTGATTGGAAGAAAAAGGCTGACGAGTTGGAGCATAAGTTGGGTGAAATGGCTAAAGATTCCGATGCCTTACATACCGTCAACTCCGATTTAAGTGAACAGGTGACTGATTTGAATGGAAAAATCGAGAATTTGACTGCTGAAGTCGAGAAATTGAATGGAGAAGTTGAGAATAGGGACGGACAAATCGAGAAGTTGACTTCCGAAATCACCAAATTGGAGTCTGAAGTCTCTAGAATCACTTCTGAATTGAAGAACCCCCAGATCTCGTACCTCACCGAAAAGGCCCAAGGTCTTGGTCACGAAATGGTTAGTGTCGAAGAATTGGAGTCTTTAAAGAATCCTCCACTCGAGCAACTCTCCAACCATGCTTCTTCCCATAATCAGACTCTTATTCCAAATGAAGAACTCAAGGAAGTGACCAGAAAAGCCAACGAACCTTCCAAACAGGAACTTATGGAAAAGGCCCAGATGTACAAGGCTTTATTGGTGGACGAAGAGGATCAACAGAAGCTTAAGAAGTTGGCGGAAACTCCTACGTTCGATACCATAAACCGGGTTTTGGAGGCATCTGGATATTCTTCAATCAAAAAAGAAGAACTCTCTAGTCTTCAACAGCTTACTGATTCTCCTGATGTTGATCATATTAGCGAGAAAGCTGCTGCACTTAAGATGAAGGTTTTGCCCGAGGAAGAGCTTGAGAGAATGGAAGAGAATGCTAGAAACCCCAGTATGGCTTATTTGCAGGAAAAGGCCCTGGCAAATTCCCACGAGCTTGTGGACCAAAAGGAGTACTTGGAGTTGAAGAGACTTGCCGAGAATCCTTCCACAAATGATCTCGAAACGCATGCAAAACGCTTGGAAGTAAGTGTTGTCCCTGTGAAAAGGTACGAGGAGCTTGAGTCACGTGCAGAGAAACCAAGTCTCGTTCATATTCAGGAAAAAGCACGTGACTTGGCCCATTCGGTGGTCGAAACCAAGGTCTTAGAGTCTCTGGACTTCGCCGTGGAATGTGCTCAGAAACACGGTTTAGTCCCTGTTCCAGAAAAGGATTACACGGATCTTTTAGAAAAGGCACAGAACCCTTCGGTGCAGTATGTACAGGAAAAGGCTGAATCCCATGGCTTGGTGACGGTGGAAAAGAGTGTGTTTGGAGAATTGCAGAGAAGAGCCACTGCTCCAAGTCTCGACGAGGTCAAGGCATCTTCCCAGGATTTCGGTCACGAGATGATTCCCACCGAAACGCATAAAAAGATGGAAAAGGAAATCTCTTCTTTGAAGGAAACCGTGCAGGAAAAGAATACGCTTTTGGAGTCTGAAGACCACGTGAAGCAGCATGCCAAGAAGTTGGGCTACCAATTAGTGGAGCCTGAAGCATTACAGAAACTCGAGAACCCGGATCTAGAACGGGTTTCGGAACTTGCCGAGAAATTGAATCATAAAGTGCTTGTTCAAAATGAATATGATGAACTATGCAGGCTTTCCAAGACTCCAAACCTACAAGAAATTGGTGTTTTCGCTGCTAACCACAATAGTGTTGTTTTGGACAAGAAAGATCTTGAAAGTCTCCAGGAAAAGGCTGAAAATCCCGATCTTCCACACCTTCAGAAACATGCAGAAAGACACCAACACGTTTTGGTCAATGGGGACGAATATGCCGGAATCGTGAAACAGGCAACAAGTCCTACGCTTGAACAAATTGGAAACAAGGCTGAAGTATTTGGTCACGTGCTTGTTCCTAAACAGGACCACGAGGAATTGACGAAATTGGCAAATGAGCCGGAAATTGATCATATTCTGGAAACAGCCAGGAAACACGGGCACGTGATTTTGCCTGAATCAGAGCATGACCGTCTTAGCAAACCGTCAGTGAAGCATCTTATGCAGGAAGCCAAGAAACATGGTCACTTGGTGATTCCGGAAATAGACTTCAAGACTATCAGTGACCGGGCCGATAATCCTACGATGCCGGAAATCACCCTACATGCAGAGAAAATGGATCATGAAGTTTTGGCCAAGGAAGAGGCGGAAAAACTCCGTCTTCTTGCGGTAAAACCACCTCTTGAGCACGTGACAAAACAAGCTCAAGGTCTAGGTTGTTCGATATTGCCGAATCTGGAATTAGAGTCCATGACGAAACGGATTGAAGATCCGGGTTTGGACAAGATCCTGCAGTTGGCCTCCAAGCACCAGAACGTGGTGATTCCCGAACATGAATTGGCTGAATTGAAGAGTCTGGTGGAGTCACCCGAAATCGATTTTCTCCGTGCTAAAGCCGAGGCTCTTCAGCATTCTGTGGTGCCCCAAACTGAACTTTCCAAATTAAGGCAAAAGGCAGACGCCCCGCTGAAGAACCAGGTGAAACAAGCAGCAAAAACCTTGGGCTTGGTCACATTATCCGTGGCCAACCACAACGAGCTCAAGAAATTGGCCCATTCTCCGGAATTGGCCCATATCCAGACCCACAGTGAACGCATGGGTCACGTAACCGTGCCCAAAGACGACTTTTCCGGCATGAAACGGTCCATTGACACTCCCTCCCTTGATTATTTGACGGAAAAGATCTCTTCTCATGGCTATGTAGCCGTTCCAAGTCAAGATTTCGAAAAACACCTTGAAGATAAGGAGAAGATCAAGAACATGAAGCTTATCACACATGGCGAATACGACCAGTTGAAGTCGGCGGTGACTCTGCCTTCTTTGGCCTTCTTGGAGGATAAAGCACAGAGATACGGATCTGTGCTTATAGAGGAGTCGAAACTCCAGGAAATGAAGAACCAATTGGAGACTCCGGAGATGGACTTTTTGATGGCCAAGGCTGATTTATTGGGGAAGACATTGGTGGACCAGAATGAACTCGAGTCCATGCAGGAAACCCTCCGTTCTCCCCCTGAAACCTTCTTGGCTGAAAAAGCCAAGGATATCGATATGACACTTTTATCGGTTTCGGAATATTCTAATCTTACTAAAAGGTTGGAGAACCCCTCTGTGCAGTACCTCACGGATCATTCAGAGAAGCAAGGCTACAAAGTGGTTTTGGGTCTGGAACTCCAGAAGCTTCAGCAAGTGTTCGAATCGCCAAGCCTCGACTTCCTTAAGAAACATGCCAAAAACCAAGACTACGACTTGGTTTCTACGCAGGACTTGCTTCTGTTCCAGAAATCAAAGGAAATGTGTGAAAAGCCTACAATAGAGTTTTTGGAAAAACATGCCAATTTGAACGAACGGAAACTTGTGGATTTCAAGCGGTTCAAGGAATTGACGGATTTGGAAAAGTCTTATAATGAACCCCTGCTTTCTTACTTAGAGAATATGGCCCTGAACAATGGCCGTACTTTGGTAATTACACAGGAATGGAAGGAGCTCCAGAATCCATCAGTGGAAATGTTGCACTCCAGGGCTTTGAATCATGGTCACGTGCTTGTATCTAATACCCGGCATAATGAATTGGAGATGTACGAGAAGAGCTATACGGAGCCATCTTTGGATTTCCTCCATGAAAGTGCAGGAAAGAATAGTGTCGTGTTGGTGTCTGTTAGTGAGTTTGAAAATACCAAAAAGTCTCTAGCCGAGGCAGAGGAGAATTTTGAGATTACTGAGAAGAAATTGGAAGAAGCAGAACAGAAGTTGGAAACGACTGAAAAGGACTTGCAGGAGAAATCTCAAAATCTTCAGGAAATCACCGAAAAAGCTACCGATTTCGAGACAAAACTCTCCAAAACTCAACAATTATTCAGTGAAAAAGAGACTGAGCACGAGAGCAACTGGAAATCTTTGGAGTTCTTGCGTCAAAAAGCAGGCGAGCTTTCGCATACAATTATTGCAGAGAAGGATGCGGAGGAGCTTGAAAAACTCAGGGATTTCGATGTCTCCACTGTGGAAAAATATGCTAGTGGAGCAGGACACGTGGTGGTGCCAAGCCTGGAATTTTCTGCATTGAAAGATGCAAAACAAAAGTTGGAAACACCCGAATTGCAGTATTTGCAAGAGAAATCGAAGGAAGCCGGTCACGTGCTCGTGCTGACATCAGAGCATTCGAGATTGCTAAGCAAAGATAGAAAGGTTGAAGAATTGGCCCTGGATGCCGGGCTCATAACCATACCCAAAGAACAATGGCACCAAAAGCAAGACGCCATGCATGAGAAGATCGCAAGTCTAAACAAGCAGCTTGACGCCCCACTGCACGAGTACCTACAGGCCCAGGCAGCCCGCCAAGACTGCGTATTGGTGGACCAAAAAGAGCATGATTCCATTGTGAAACAAGCAAAGACTAAACATACCGAAGCGAGCCTCTGTGCAGGTGCCGTGGCTCTCGGGTTGACTTTGATTAGCCAAGAAGCCCACGATAAGCTAAACGAGCCAATTGAAAAGAAATTGGAGAGTGCAGGCTTACAGCACGTGACGAAAGATGAATACCAAACCCTTTTGGCGGAAAAGCAAAAGCTCCAGGACGAAAACGAAAAGCCCAGTATCTCTGTTTTGCAAGAGAAAGCCGCCGTGCATAGCTACACGATGGTTCCTGCAGACGAACTCGCCAGTCTTAAGGCGAAGTCCAACCAGACTTTGGAGCAGAAAGCGGACTCCGAGGATATGGCAGTGTTGGGCAAATCTCTTCTTGTGAAGTTGCGCCTGGACTCCTCCAAGTTGCTGCAAATGGAAACGCAGTTGGAAAAGCCGTCTCGCCAGTACTTGGCCGACTTGGGCGCCAAGTGCAACTGCGTGGTGGTTTCTACCGAGGAATACGACGAAATGCAGCGGGAGAAGAAGAAGACCATCTTCGAGAGAGCCGTGGCTTTATCCATGGTAGCTATTCCGGTGGCAGAATACGAGCAGATGCAAGAACTGTGCAATGAGTCATTGGAGTTCAAGGCCGAGAAGGAGAATAAGGCCGTTATGGACCGGGATGAGTACCATAAGTTACGCAGTCCTGGTGTATCAGACGTGACGCAATTGGCTCTCCTGCTTGGCTATGTGTTGGTTGAAAGTGACCAATTTGACGATATGAAACGGCAGATTTCCCAGCTGTTGGACGACAAGGCCAGGGATGCCAACATGACGCTTATACCTATGGCGGAGCATGAGAATATGACGTCGTTCAAAGAGAAGTACGAGTCGTTGGTGGAATCTCTTAAGAACTCGGAATTCCTCCGGGAAAAAGCCAAGGAGCTGAACATGGAGCTCGTCACGTGGGCGGAACTACAAGAAATGAGAGAAACCCTTGAAGAAAAGGCAGAAAAAGAGGGCTTGGTGGTCGTTCCTGTGGGTGAGTTCAATACTCTTCACGAAAGAGTCAAGAGTCTGCAGGAACGAGTCCAAAGTCTTGAAGAGCAAGTGAACAATCCTTCCTTGGAAGCCATTTCTCGGGCAGCACAGTCACAAGGCCATAGTGTTGTTCTCCAGAGTGAACTCGAAGGGCTCCGTGTGGATGCAGGAAGAACCCTTGATGATCATCTCCAAAACACAGGGCTCAAGGCCGTGAAGATTGCCGAGTTCGACAATTTGCTCTTAAAGGCCAACAAACCATCCATTGAGCAACTCTCGGCTCATGCGGCCAGAAACGGCATGGTGCTTACATCCCAGGAAGAGCATGAAGGACTTAAGGCCGTGGCGGAAGAGTCATTGGCAGAAAAAGCAGAAAAGGCCGGATTTACGCTTATTCTGGGCTCGGAACTCGAGCAACTCCATGCTCAAATCAAGTCTCCATCAAAGGAGTACTTGGCGGAAAAAGCTGGCGAGAAAGGTTACGTGTTTTCGCCCGATATGGAAGCTCTCGCCGAGGGTCTAGGCGTGGTCATATTACCTAAAGCGGAATATGAGGATTTGAACCGCAGATTCGACTTGCTGGATCTCCATGGCGACAAGTTGGAGCCGGTGCGGGCTTATTTACAGGACCAGGGCTACGTGATCATGCACACAAGCAAATACGAGTTCATGAACCTGAATCTCCTGCAGTGCACGGAGGAGCAATTGCAGACTGCAGCCAAGGCCAGAGGCATGCACATCTTCCAGGACTTCGGGGCCATGGAGACTGCACTTAAGGCCAAAGGCATGCTTATATTCAAGGATGCAGACGAGGCCATGGAGTGGTTACGTCAAGAGGGTCTTAAAGACGAAGAACCGGATGCGTTCCAGGATGCAGGCGAAAGCTTCAGTATTGAGAGTTTACAAGCCAGTTCGGCCCAATTCGGAATGGTGGTGGTGGAAAAGACCCATTACGAAGCCATGAAAGAGAAGCAACAGGAAATGGAGGAGAAACAAAAAGAATTGGAGGAGAAGGAAGTGGATAAAGTGGAATCGCCTAAGGAAATCACCAAAGAGGAAATTGTTTCTCGGCTGAGAGACTTCAATCTCTTTGTCTTGGAGAAACCAGAGTACCAGAAACTTAAGGATTCCACCACCAAGGTGATCACGGAGGACGAGCTTCATGCCAAGGCGGAGGAACTCGGGTTCAAGGTCACCACCGTCCTGCAGTATCATGCTATGAAACAAGCCAGCGATACACTCCTGGACCCCGGCATGCTCTCAGCAGCAGCACGGCAGTTGAAGTACATTTGTGTGCCGGAAAAGGCGTTTGTCCCCACCACCAAAGTGCGTGTGCCCGAGCCCGGCAAGGTCACGCTTCTTCCTCTGAGTTACTACGAGAAGCTCAGTCGGTGTGAGGCGTTGAATGTGGAGAAGTTGCTGGACGAAACGTTCCTGCAGCATGCACATAGAAGAGGCTACCAGAAGGAGTTCAGTGCTCCATTCACGCCAGTTTTGGGAAGTGGAGAAACGTATTCTCCTTCGTCTTCATTGGGAGAGAATGGAGAAAAGAGATCTCCTGGAGTTTTGAGCCAAGACTCAGAGACCTCGGCCAACAGCGACCCCAACGCCAAGAGCCCCAAAAAGCAGTCCATGCCAAAGAACCTCAAGGGCCACCAGAGCCACTCGTTATCGCAGCTTGCTTCTCACCTGAGCATCCATTCCAACCTCAGTACAGGCATGGATTCGCTTGCAGGCCTCTCCATTGCATCCAACATCTCGCTCACGGACCGGTCCATGATCCAGGCCATCACTCAGGTGGTCATTGGTGAGTACCTCTTCAAGTACTACCGAAAACTCGGGCCATTGAGCTCCATTTCTGCTAGCAGACATGAACGGTACTTCTGGGTGCACCCCTACTCGTTGACGCTCTACTGGTCATCGTCCAACCCCGTGTTGACCAACCCATCGGAAGTTAAGACCAAGGCCATGGCCATTGAACGCGTGGAGAGCGTGGATGATTCCAACCCGTTGCCCACGGGACTCCACCATAAGAGTATCTTGGTGCACAGCCGGTCCAAGTCCATCAAGATCACGTGTCCCACCAGACAGCGGCACAATATCTGGTACAACGCCTTGCGGTACCTTGTGAACAAGAACATCAGTGAGCTTGACTTTAAGCTGAAGGCTCCGGTGCAGGCACCAGCGGATCCCGACGAGCTGTACCTTCCCGATCTCGACATCGAGCCTTCCACGCGTCATGCCTTTCCCCGGTCGTCGACCATGTCCACGTCGCGGTCAAAGTCCAGTCTAGCCCGTCGCCGGCAGGACGAATAAGGATAGAAGGGGATAGGGATAGAAGGGAATAGGGAGAGATCAGATGAAAGATGAGATGAGAATAAGATAATACAAGATGAAAGTTTTGGTTATATCAGTCCAGATACTGGTATGTATGTGCATCAAATTGCAAACCTAGTGACCCTCAAAGGCTCTAGGTTCTAGAACACAGTAGATTGTAGAAGCTTTTGGAATCTTTGTTGGGAGTTCTGGATCGGACACTGGCACGACCCTTTTGTTTTGAGACTTGTTTTGAGACCCTTAGATTAGGAGTAGTATACTACCAATAATAAGTTTAATGGAGTACTAATGTAGTCGTTTTGTAGATCCTTCTGACCACTCTGCTGTACACTACGGTACTACTATACTGTCTGTACTATACACTCTAATATGTTATACTGTACTAGTATATGGGAGACGGAGCACCCTCCAACGTGATCTTCGCCGACAACTTGCCCTACACCACCGCGCAATCCGACTTGTTGGAGTTGGAGACCATTGGCCGTGTCACCAAGGCCGAGGTCCAATATAACCAGTCTGGAAGACCCAACGGAACTGCAGTGGTTGAGTTCGACTCGCAAGATTTAGCTGAGCTGGCCATCAAGAACTTGGGCCACAAGTAGGGTGGAGGAAGATTGAGAAATTCCTATGCTGCCAAACCTGGCTCAATTCTGAGGCTATGGAAGCAGACCTGGCTCAATTCCGAGACTATGCTGCCAAACCTGGCTCAATTCCGAGGCTATGGAAGCAGAACTGGCTAAATTCTGAGGCTATGCTGCCAAACCTGGCTCAATTATGAGACTATGGAAGCAGACGTGCCACAGGAGAACCAGAACTCTATGGAAGACAACCAAGGGTTCAGTGAAGAACACCAAGGAGAAGATCAAGATATCCAGGACTCTGCTGACCAGGATGTCATCGAGACTCAATAGAGAGCGAGTGATGTTGAGGACGAAACCCGAAGAATCGATACATCTATCAGAGATAATGAAGACCCACCACCTAAGCCATGAGCTGTATGCAGTCTTGAGTTACTAGAATGCAGTAGCTGCGATACTTGGTAGCAGTCAATGATGTCTTTGATGAAATCAGAGCATGAACGTGTCTTTTTCCACCAAAAAAAAACAACAAAAAAACAACGAACTTCCGTCTCGTTCTGTCACTTGCACGCGAATTGAAGTTGGTGTTGAAAACCAGCGATGAAAAGAGCGCACTCTGATAACCACGGCTTGCGGGGTAGCAAAGCAATCAGTCCTTACAGCAATCAATTGTAGCAACAATTGATTGAGTGATGAAGGAAGAATCTCCAAATATATAAAGGTCACTTCGCCCCCATTTTTTGTTAGTATCGAAAATCGAATATCAACTGCCCGGAGGGATACCAAGATGCCTCCAAAAACTAGACCACCAAAAGATCTCGTGTTGATAATACTTCAATGAGCACTGACAACTCTCCGTCTCGTATTCCTGAAACACTTCCCCTGAAGTAAACACTTCCCCTAGAGGGTCCAAAGAAAGAAAGCAGTGTCATACTTGAGGATTTCGACATGAAAACTATGCACCCCGAACCTCAAGTTCGGTCTCATAAGCTCAAGTTCGGTCTCATAAGCTCAAGTTCGGTCTCATAAGCTCAATTTCGGTCTCATAAGCTCAATTTCGGTCTCATAAGCTCAAGTTCGGTCTCATAAGCTCAAGTTCGGTCTCATAAGCTCAAGTTCGGTCTCATAAGCTCAAGTTCGGTCTCATAAGCTCAATTTCGGTCTCATAAGCTCAAGTTCGGTCTCATAAGCTCGAGCTTAATGAGTGGTTCGAAGAAGATCAAGCAAGGCATTGGCAAACTAGGCCACTTCACCGTTTTCATTGTCTAAAGTCTTGGCAAACTCTCCGTAGAGCTTATCGAACGATGCGAGATGCTCCAGAGGAATATACAAGCAGTTGATCTTGAACACCTCTCCTCTTTTGGGAGGAATTCGGAGCGTACTGGGCTTGAATATGGGCTTGAGCTCCGACTTGCCTTCGATCCAAACCAACACGCCGTGGCTCCAGTAATCCTTGATTCCACGCTCTCGTAGTGTGTCGTGTGTCACGCTGTAGAATATCGAGAAGGCCCTCGAATGTGGTGGTACCTTTGATCTGCCTGTTATACTCAAGCGGAATGCGTAGCTTGGAGGTGATTTTAACATGTAAATTATCCTATGACTATGGAGTGTTTACATATCTTGATGAGACTATGAGGTCAATGTCTTATAGTATGAGTCACCCACTGGATATCACTCCCTGGTTAATCACAGGTCCTCCTGGTACCGCAAGCGTCGGTGCGGATCTGGCGTTATCTTCTTTACAAGTATGCGTCCTGCAGATAAGCCCCCAACCCTATAATTTCCCCTTACTCTGACATGCCCGACCGTATCGGCCAGAAACATAAAGAATGATATCTTAACAGATATGCGAGCCCAGAAAGTCCTTCTTAGACTTCTAATAAGGATGTTACGTACGGAATAAGAACGTAAGCTGGAGCTAGGGTATATGCAGTCCGGAAAGATGGTGGTGGCTAGACTTACGTTGGAAAATATGCTCAAAAACTCAGAAAAAAAAAAAAAAAAAAAAAAAAAAAAAAAAAGAAAAAAAAAATAGGGGTGCTTACAAAGCTTCACTTCTTCACTTGCATACTTCTTGTGGCCAGGTGTGGCGCTATTGTTTTTGTTGCACGAGATTGTTAGCCAGACACGTGACCTTTCTTTCTCACCACCTTCGTTTTCGTTCCTGCAACTACTGCACTATTCATGTGTCACGAGGCCAGCCGTTTCTCCTGTTCCCATTGGTATACACCCACAAAAGTGTTTTGGAGAGCAGGTGTGGGTTTTGTGCATATGATGTCGAGTACGTATCTTTTTTCTGGGTTTTCTGGCTTTTTTTGAGTAGTAGTAGGCCAGACTTTCAGAAACAGTCTCCAGAAACGGTCTCCAGAAACGGTCAGACTTCCAAACAGCCAGATCTCCAGAAAAAGCCAGATCTCCACAAAAAGCCAGATCTCCAGAAAAAGCCAGATCTCCAGAAAAAGCCAGATCTCCACAAAAAGCCAGATCTCCAGAAAAAGCCAGATCTCCAGAAAAAGCTCACGTGTGGCTCCTCAAGAATTTATATACCTTGATGAGACTATGAACTTTATGAAGAGATGTTACACTGGACTGTACTCCTTGGTAGTAGTAGTAGTAGTAGTAGTAGTAGTAGTATTAGTATTGTGGTAGTAGTAGTAGTAAGTAGTAGTAGTATTAGTATTGTGGTAGTAGTAGTAGTAGTAGAAGAAGAAGTAGTAGTAGTAATAGTAGTAATAGTAGTATGTTAGATCCACCAGGTAGTATCCTACCTATGGAGGTATTTTAAGGCCTCACTGTCTAATCCTAACAATGGCCATGCCAAGATGCTAAGACCCAACATCGCACGATGTTGGGACGGCGTTCAGTGCTATTGTTCCCGTGCTAAGTCGCTCGCCCTTTTGCTCTAAAAGTATTTAAGTACCTCAGATTCCTCCCTAGGAGGAATCATCGGCGAATGAACATAGTAAACAGAGTACCTGACGAAACCGGAATCTAACATAGTAGTATTAGTAGTATTAGTAGTAGTAGTAGTAGTATTAGTAGTGTAGTAGTAGTGTAGTAGTAGTAGTAGTAGTAGTAGTAATAGTATTAGTAGTAGTAGAGTAGTAGTAGTAGTAGTAGTAGAGTAGTAGTAGTAGAGTAGTAGTAGTAGAGTAGTAGTATAAATTTCTATCAATTATATTATTAGGGTAATTTAAAGATCTTAATTTTAGACTGTCTAAATTATTTCATACATTTAATGAACTAGCTGTTCTAGTATTAAAATATCTTAGAAAAAAAGGTACTGGTTTCCTTCATAGATTATTACAAGAATGAAATAAAGAATAACCTTTAAATGTTAAAATTGAATCCATTACTATGAAACCTCAGTTCGCATATTTATTACTAAATGAAACGAATCCCGTAGTTATATAAATGTCTCATATTTGACTTTTAGGTTCTTCACTCATTTCCTTGATACCTGCACACCTTAAGGGCACTAGATAAGTATGAATAATTGTTTTATTCATATATTTAAAGCCTATATCAATATTATCAATAAACGTGAAATTTATAGTAAAACGTTCTCTATAATTAAAGAGCTTTAGAAATTGATGTTTGAATAATCCAATCCTAACCATGAGTCATTCACATGAATAAATTCTAATAACTATAATATGAAAATTATTCTTTTCTATACATGCTCTGTTCAGTAAATGTTTTCTCATATTACCTAAGTATAATAGTGGACGTATATAAACAAAATACTTGTTGGTATGTAACAACTGAAGAAATATACCACAACGGCGCACTTTAAATATAAAGTAACTATGCATTGGTATTCTATCTAAATTACCACTTATTCCCACAGGATTTGAAGATCCATGAATATGTAAAGCTATTAAATGCATAATAACTAATGCAGCTAATATGAATGGTAATAAGAAATGTAAAGCGAAAAATCTTTGAATTGTTGGATTACATACTGAGCATTCTATTATATCTAGTAGTAGTAGTAGTGTAGTAGTGTAGTAGTGTAGTAGTGTAGTAGTGTAGTAGTGTAGTAGTGTAGTAGTGTAGTAGTGTAGTAGTGTA
>NLAL01000288.1:0-16753 GCA_002374735.1 Metschnikowia sp. 13-106.1
GTACCAAGCGCGTCCGGAGTTCTTTAGTCCGTATAAGGCCTTTTTAAGTCTCCATGTTTTGGTCTGGTCGACTCCCTTGATTCCTAGAGCTTAACGAGACCTAGACTAGACCTAGACAAACACCCAAAGAGGCTTTGGCTCTCTTTGACAATACTCTTCATTGTTTCATCTGGATGCAGTCACATGAACATGTAGTACACCTGCTTGTACTGATCCCTCAAGTTCAACAGAATATACACCTCCACCCCGCTCTTTTAGGTGTATTTCAAACCTAAAGTGACAATTTCTGTTGCCATGCATAACAATATGGGTGCAATACACTCAAATAGGGATTGAGCTCACGTGCCCAGTTAATGGGAAACCGATGCTGGTTTTTTTGGGTTCACCATTACTACTCTCGTTCTCCGTTCACCATTACTACTCCCCTTCGGCTACCTTCCGGTATATTACTTAATGGCGGCCGATTTCTCTTGCTGAGGAATCTAACGAATATAGACTCGATTAGCTACTTAAAGTGCCTACAGGAATCTAACAAATATAGACTCAATTAGCTACTTAAAGTGCCTACAGGAATCTAACAAATATAGACTCGATTAGCTACTTAAAGTGACTACAAGAATCTAACAAATATAGACTCAATTAGCTACTTAAAGTGCCTACAGGAATCTAACAAATATACCTGCCGAATTCTACTGCGTCTCAAAGAATACGAATTTTGAATTATATGCGCTTTTAACTTCGATTCGTGGTACGAAGTTTGCAATGGCCATTGCTACGATCCAACACACTTATCGTGATACCCTATAGGCAGGGCGCAGTCTATGGTTGATCTAACATCTCATACTATGTGTTAGATCCACCAGGTAGTGTCCTACCTAAGGAGGTGGCACCATTAACTATAGTATTCCTTTTGAAGCAAACTATTACCCGTTGAAACACATCTGTCACGATGCCCATACGCCAGCAAGAAAAATGTTATGCCTTAACTGTTATGAATTAACTGTTACCCGAGGCACGAACAATGTTATGAGGTAACTTCTTACCAGAATACGAAAGTTGAAGTGAACAAATATCCAAACAAGTTCGCACCTACGAAAAACCCAGAAGAAATGTTAGAATTATTATGCGTCCAAAGGCTCTAACCTAGCTTCCGGAAGATCCTTATAACTTAGAAGCCCGTTAGAAGCTTACAATCCTTGCGAAAGCTAGGTTAGAGCCTCAGGTCGCATAATATTTCTAACATTTCTACCTAAGGAGGTATTTTAAGCCCTCACTGTCTAATCCCAACAATGGCCATGCCAAGACGCTAAGACCCAACATCACAGGATATTGGGATGGCATTCAGTGCTATTGTTCCCGTGCTAAGTCGCAGGCCCTTTTTCTCTAAAAGTATTTAAGTACCTCAGATTTCTCCCTCGGAGGAATCATCGCCGAATGAACATAGTAAACAGAGTACCTGACGAAACCGGAATCTAACACTATGAGGTTTATGGAAATATCTTTAGATATATACTCTATGTTAGATCCAATATGGGTGCAAGTGGACTGGAAGTGGACTTGTCGGTCTAGAACTTGGACTTGTCGGTCTAGAACTTGGACTTGTCGGTCTAGAACTTGGACTTGTCGGTCTAGAACGTGGAACGTGGACTTGTCGGTCTAGAACTTGGACTAGAAACCGGACTAAAGCATGGGCTTCTCTGGGCAAAGAAAATAATGCTAGTGGTCGAGGGTGACTAAATGAGCAATAGCATCCATAGTCTAAAATGGGAGAAGCTTGCCCATGAAGGTGTACTTCGGAACAAATATGGTGGTTTACCGAGTGGTTCTAGTGCTAGATTCTCGCTGTAACGTTAAGTACTAGGTTATCTTTATTCGTTGATGAATCGTCAAAAGGAGAAATTGGACCAGCTTCTGTAACTGTTCAACACAAGGGAAGGCGAGTAGAAGGCCTTATACAATGGTTATTATTAGTATCTGGCAAAGAGGCTCCATATACTTCAAAAGCTAGAACACTAGCTGAGATGTACAATTATGAGCACTGATTTTATGTGGTATGCAATGGCTTGGCCGGAATTGGTGGCCGGAATTGGTGGCCGGAATTGGTGGCCGCGGCCGGAATTGTCCAGCTACAGGAGCTCCAAAAGGCCACCACGCAAACATTCTCCACTCAAAAATATGCACTGTGAAGTCCGGATTTCTAGGATTCCGACCACGCCACTCTTCTTTCCGTAAGTTGAAAAAAAACGTCGTTTGCGTTGGGCGTTTTTGTGCTGAGGTAGCGTGGTGTACGGGTGTGCCTCCCGCTTTCGCAACCCCCGCTTTCGCAACCCCCGCTTTTGCAACCCCCGGTTTACCCCAGTTCCGGCCATGCTAACAACCGTACTTAAATGCTCTACCTAACTTTTATACTCATAATTCATTTGTATAATCAGATTATGAAATTCGTAATTAGCTCCACAAAACCCACCATTCATCTTAGCTAATTGAGTTTCCTATTGTTACATCTGTTGGAACATGAGAAATCAGTGGATGTCGGGTGTTCCAGATGACTGCATGTAAGCAGGACAGATGAACCTATGAATAATTCATAACATGTAGGGACAGCCTAATCGATGTTGCTCCCCGCAGAAGTGTGGGTGGGTGGCAACACACAAGGGCTAAGCGAAGAAGAGACAAAGCCACTTATGAACCGTAGACCCAGGTCAGTCGGAGAACACGGTGTTCAAAAGATTCTTAGTATAGCATAAATACCATCCCAAGAAATGACTGAGTTCAATACTGAAGTTCAATACTGAAGTTCCACGACTATAGGAAGACATTGTGACATTGGCAGCCAATGACAGGACAGTTCCAGTTCCGAGACCCAAGAAAAAGAAAGCTGAACAGAAAACGGTCTATGGTTCACACATCCTCACAGCCACGTGGCCGTGCAGGCTCGTATGGCCGCGTGGCAGCGTTTTTTCTCCACATAGTCGAATCACACCCTGAAGCATCTTCGCCCTACTTACAATCCCCTCTTGGTGGGATACCACATTGAGCAACAATTGAATACTGCACCAACAGAAGGTGCAAAAATACCGAGACAATTTCAGGGCAATTCAGGGCAGTTTCAGGGCAATCAGATCTAGCCAAAACATCCTGGCCAAAACATCCTGGCCAAAACATCCTGGCCAAAACATCCTGGCCAAAACATCCTGGCCAAAACATCCTGGCCAAAACGTCCTAGCCAAAACGTCCTAAGCAATCAAGGGAATATGTCCAAATAAAGTTCAGTCATGACTTGAATGTCTTGAATGGCGGTTAGGGTCTGGTTAATTGGGGTTAAACGGGAAAAAGACAATAGCATGGGCTCCAAACCCGGTGTTTCTTTTTTGGTATGGTACCTTTATTCCATGCCTTGTAGCCGCTACTCGGCCCCAAGAAAGTACCTGACATTTGCCTCTAGACTAACCAGGTACTCGTGATATTGTTGAATGATTGAATCACTTACTGAGTGAGGAATCTGGAACACCTCCTTCAACTGTGCTTCCTGTAATTATTGCAGTTCATGGACATTATTGAGGTTGGCTGAGAAGATGGCCGTGAGAATGCCGTGAGAATGCTGCCGTGAGAATGCCTCGGGAATGGATGGATACAGGTGCGCATGCTCACGGTCATTCAGTGTGAGGGGGTTGATGTTCTGGGTGCAATAGAAATGCTATATAAGGGACAGGGGAAGCAGTTTTTCAGAACAATATCAAACCATGAAGTTCACACAATTATCACTTGCTGCTGTTTTCGCTTTTTTCGCTACAGCTGCTTTCGCTGAGAAGTACGCCTTCTACGCCAAGCCGGATGGAGAAGACATGTATCCTCTCCGTATCAACACATTTGGCGACTACTTTGTGCTTACCTACGATCGCGTGACGCAAAAAGAGCCTGACCTTTTCAACAAAGTCGGCAACGTTTTTAAGATAGGTCCATACACCCTTGGCACTTTCGACAACTACTTCGGTTACGAGACAGGGGTAAAGGGATATGAATTTAAATCCGATGAAGATCGGGATGGATTGATCACGAATGCCTGGGGTCTTGTGTGCCCCAGATTTTCAGGCTCAAGCACATTCTTTGCTTTCCAGCTTCCACCACAAAACTTTCATGATTGCTTATTTGCGAGTTTCTACTTGAAAGTTGTGGAAGATGATTAGGTGTTACCCCACTGAGTGTTGAGCGTGGACCATTTTCTCTAAAGCTCCTCAACCAGAGTCCTCCTCGGTCCATTTTCAAAACCCTTCTTCCATTGCTGCTGTTCAAACATGCTGCTGTTAAAACATGCTGTTGCTAAACCATGCTGCTGCTAAAACATGCTGCTGTTAAAACATGCTGTTGCTAAAACATGCTGCTGTTAAAACATGCTGTTGTTAAAACATGCTGCTGCTAAACCATGCTGCTGTTAAAACATGCTGTTGCTAAACCATGCTGCTGCTAAACCATGCTGCTGCTATAACAAACATTGCTTCTGAATCTCACGTTTCTTCCGACAACGTGTCTTCTGAATCTGTAGCTGAGAAGTCAGGGAGTTGAATGGGACGTGTGTTGCGCTTTGTCATTTGCTAACGCATACGCTGGAGGTCAGGAGTAATAGGGTTTGACTTCATACAAGGGATTAACAAGTCCGGTACAGAAGAACAAAATTTAAGGTGACGTGGTATATAAAGAGGGGATGTCGCTCATCTCTAGAGTATCGAATCGGACCACAAGACAGAGATTCTAGTTAATATATGTCACACAAGTAAAGAAGAAACAAGATAAGAGTTCCAGTCTATGCAAGGGTTTTATGGAAACTCTCAAGAGTCTTCACCTCGCATATGCCTGCATATGCCTGTGTATTCCTGTATATTCCTGTTTCATATTTCGTGCTTAAATGCAGGTACTTTGAACATGAACCTAAACATGTACTGGTTCCTCTTGTTCCAACATTAGGGCATTACCTGATACAGAGGACCCCGAGCGCGGGGCAGTTAGGGTGGGTGTACTGCATATGCGCCTCGTACCACACAGGAACTGAGGAAATGAGGAAAAGAGGTAAACCGGGGTTGCGAAAGCGAGGAAACACCCGTACACCCGGCTACCCCAGCACAAAAAGGCCCAACGCAAGCGACGTTTTTTCCGAAGGATTTTGATGAAACTTGGTTTGTTGCAATGCTGGAATTCCGGACTTCACAGGGCATATTTTTGAGTGGAGAATGTTTGCGTGGTGGTCTTTTGGAGCTCCTATAGCTGGACAATTCCGGCCGGGCCCTCAACTCCGGTCAAGTTCCGGTCAAGTTCCGGTCAAGTTCCGGTCAAGTTCCGGTCAAGTTCCGGTATCTCACTAATTTTGCTCACTAATCTACTCACTAATCTACTCACTAATCTGCTCACTAATCTACTCACTAATCTACTCACTAATTTTCCTCATACTAGTACTTGACGGACCTTAAACACTCGCACAAACTGGCACGGCTTCCTTATTCGTCTTTAACTATTCTTGTGGTTGTGGAACAGTGGTGCTGACAACACAAGGAGTCAAAGTACTACGTAGTGGGTTGAATGCAGGCCAGTGATGTTATTTGCACTTCATAGACGAGAGGAAACAACCAAACGTGTCCGCACCCCACTGACTGGTCTTGTAAGGTACAACTTAGCTCCTGTATATTATACTAGTGTAATAGTGCTGTCTAATAGTGCTGTCTAATAATACTTGTGATAATACATGTGATAATACATGTGATAATACTTGTAATAATGTTTTCTAATAATACTTGTGATAATACTTGTGATAATGTTGTCTAATAATACTTGTGATAATACTTGTGATGATACTTGTGATAATGTTGTCTAATAATACTTGTACAATAGTTCTAAAGCATATGTTGAAAAGCCTCTATTGTTCAGCTTCGCAGTGGTGCCTCGCGTCGCCTTTTTTCTCGGCAGTCAAATCCCCTTGAAGGGTTCGTGGGATACCCCACTAAGTAACAATTGAATACTGCACCAACAGAAAATATAAAAAAACCAAGAAAAATACAGAGACAAACCAACTAGGCGAAACATCTTAGAGCCAATTAGGAGAACCAACTAGGAGAAACATCCTGGCAAAAACATCCTGGCAAAAACATCCTGGCAAAAACGTCCTAGCCAAAAAATTCTAGCCAAAAAATCCTGGCCAAAGAATCCTAGCCAAAAAATCCTGGCCAAAAAGTCCTAGCCAAAAAATCTTGGCCAAAAAATCCTAGCCCAAAAATCCTGGCCAAAAAATCCTAAGCAATCAAGGCAATATGTCCAATTAAAGTTCAGTCATGACTTGAATGTCTTGAATGGCGGTTAGGGTCTGGTTAATCGGGGTTAAACGGGAAAAAGACAATAGCATGGGCTCCAAACCCGGTGTTTCTTTTTTGGTATGGTACCTTTATTCCATGCCTTGTAGCCGCTACTCGGCCCCAAGAAAGTACCTGACATTTGCCTCTGGATTAACCCGTTACTCGTGATATTGTCGAATGATTGAATCACTTATTGAGTGAGGAATCTGGAACATCTCGTTCAATTGTGCTTGGAGTGCTGGAGTATTTTTAGTACTTTTAGTACTTGGACATTATTGAGGTTGGCAGAGACTGAGAAAAAGGCTGAGAAAAAGGCTGTGCGCATGGATGCAGGTGCGTATGTTTGGGACCATTCAGGCTGTATTGTGGAACGGCTGTTGTTCTGGGAACAATAGATTCAGCCCTGTTATCAAGAAAAATAGCCACTGCCTGCATCTTACGAAATGCTATATAAGGGGTTGGAGGTGTTGTTTTCCACAACAATATCAAAAAATGAAGTTTACTCATTTATCACTTGCTGCTGCTTTCGCTACAGTTGCTTTCGCTGAGAAGTACGCCTTCTACGCCACGTTGAAGTCGGGACAGACCATGCCTCTTGCTTCCGACCGCAAGGGAGACTACTATCAGCTTACCTACGATCTCAACAAGAAAGAAGAGCCTGTCGTTTTTGAGAGAGAGGGCCATAAATATTTTATCACCAATCTGGAGGGTGAAAGATTGTTGGTTGGCTCCCCTCTTGATCAAGGAGGTTGGGTAGAACCTATCCTTTACGGCAAAAATGTGTTAATGTATCCTTTCTATACCAGAGAAGATGGACTCGTCACTAATGTCGATGCCTTCGCGTGCGCAGAAACTCTGGACTCAAGCAAATTCTGGCTTACACGGGGTGAGCCAGATAAGAAGAAGTGCGAAAAAGTGAAACTCGATGTGAAAGTTGTGAGTGATGACAAAGTCAGCATTTCTTCTGCTGCTCCACTGAGTGTTCAGGCTTCGAGCATTTCCTCACCTGAGCCTGTTGCAGACTGCACAGAAGCCTTCTTAGAGTTTTACCGCATACCTAAGAAGTGCATTTTCGAACGTGCTATTCAATTGGGTAGAGAAAACCCTCTTTATGATTATGAGTATCATGACACGCTTGACCTGTGTGACAAACATAATGACATTCTTGATAAGTACCCGCCACAGTGTGTTCTCGAAAACGCTGAAATGTGGGATAAATATCGTCCCCCACCAACGGAAGAACATGAATTGTTGAAAGACAAAGAATGTGGAGAACTGAACTATTTTTATAAAGACAGTGGTCATTGTATCCAAGAATATATTGAACATCTTGACAAAGGTTTTCCAAGGGAAAATTACCAAGTGACTAAAAATCCTTGTTCTCCGACAACTACTTTATACACGAAGTTGCCAGAGAAGTGTGCTCGTTTGCTCTTTGAATACACCAAAAAGATTAACCAGAACCCCAACAAGGACCGGTAAAAGGACCAGAAGGCCAAGAATGGCCAGCCTTGCTCCGACTTCAGTCACCCCCTTACCATTGAAGAGGTTCCTGAGGAGTGCTTAAAGCCAGTGTTTTGTAATGCCAATTATGTCAGCGCAATTGGTGGCTGCACTGTCGCCAACTTCAAGTCTGGAGACGTGAACAAGGAGGAGTTCATGAAGAAGGTCAAGTCAGTTGACTGTGCACAAGCTTCCCTTTGCAACTACGAAGACCTTTACAACTTGCCAGAGTAAATGCTGTGGCTGGATTTTTTTCTGATTGATTAACTTTAGTAAATTGATTGACTTCAGTAAATTGATTAACTTTAGTAAATTGATTGACTTTAGTAAATTGATTAACTTTAGCAAATTGATTGACTTTAGTAAATTGATTGACTTTAGTAAATTGATTGACTTTAGTAAATTGATTGACTTTAGCAAATTGATTTTGTAAACTGCAGTATGGTTTAAACTAGAGTGTACTCTTCCACTACGCAAAAAAAATAGTATCGAACCGCACTGTGGTCATGTGACTCTCACGTGACCCACCCCGATAACGAACGGAGAAACAACCCTTCTTGAGCATTCGACAGGTGGCGAGTTCTGGATGTATTTAGGGTGGTGTATTCCGAGACCGAGGGTTCTGTTAAATACACTGACTTTTCTTCACCTGTGGATTCTGGTGAAAGAAGTCCAGGTTTCTTCATATTTTGCACCCAAATAAGTGCGATGAGATGCATGTTTGTACATGATTATTCGTGGGGAAGCCACATTTTGAGATGCACCCATTCGTGATACAACGAGCCAGAAAATCGGGAAAAATTTAAGGATAACCCCTACGACCACTACAACCGACTATTGAGTGCTCATGGATCCTACTAACGAGGCTTAGCCGAAACTCGGCCTCGATCCATAACCTTTCCATGGGTATGGGGTGCCAGATGCATAAGAAAGAATGCATGCGCCTTGTAGAACCCAACCTGGATTCGAAAGAGCCAATGGGATCCATGAGGTGAATCGCAATCCGAACGCTAGTTGTTTTAGTAAAGAATCCTAAAAGATTACCTAAACACCAACGAAGGTTTTGGAGCTACAGGTCTGTCTGATTAGATGATCTTGGGATTCCTCTGAGTCATATTACCGTATTCGAATATACAACTGATAGAAGACTTTATTTATATTCAATAGAAGACTTTATTCATATTCAATAGAAGACTTTATTTATATTCAATAGAAGACTTTATTCATATTCAATAGAAGACTTTATTCTTATTCAATAGAAGACTTTATTTATATTCAATAGAAGACTTTATTCATATTCAATAGAAGACTTTATTTATATTCAACTGATAGAAAATTCATTCTAATATCCAACTGATACTCGTATACCGGCGACTCCCTCCTGAATTCCCACTGACTTACTCTCTAGAGACTGCTACTAACAACAAAGGCCAATGGATTGGTTCGCCGGTCACATTCTTTACACCATCCTCTTGAAATCAGTGACTCCCTTCTTGAGACAAGCGGCCTTATACGCATAAGTTTGTTGCTCGAATGTCGAGTGTACCGGAGTGGATGAAAACGAGGCCCGTGAAAGTGAAGCTGATGCCTTGTGCTCATTCTTGAAGATCCCCAAATTGTGTGAAACTTTGGACCGAATGGTGGGAGAAGTCAAGGACCAAAACACATGAGAGTCTAGCAAGTTCCATGAGTTCATCAAGTTCTCTAGAAAACCGTGGGAGACTCGGAAACGAAAACTTAGTACGTGTATATACAGGACTCGGCTTGCAGAGGACTAAGGTCTTTTCGATGGGTCTCATTAATCTGGGCGTCCGAGAGTGTGTGCTCTCGAGCCTTTGATATCTATAAATATCAAGGTAAGAATGTTTCGGTGAATCAGGGACTGGTAACAAGCACTTGAAAGTGAATTGTGGTATTTTTTTTTGTTTTTTGGCTTTTGGCTTTTGGCTTTTGGTTTTTGGTTTTTGGCTTTTGGCTTTTGGCTTTTGTTTTTTTGTTTTTTTTTGTTTTGTTTTTTTTTTTGTTTTGTTTTTTTTTTTGTTTTTTGTTTTTTTTTGTTTTTTGTTTTGGCTTTTGTTCCTTGTGCTGTCACCCGTCATGGTCTTGGTCGTTTGAGAATACATGTGTCAGTAATGGCACAGTCATGCATCCCTATGTGACTTGTCTAATTCAATATATCTCCATTTGAATCATGAGATTATAATTGGCAACGGTTTCATCTGACAGCTCGTCGGTTCTCCTCTGTGTTTGATCCAAAGAGACTCCAAGAAGGTGTGGTAGTTCCAGTGTGGCACAGGGGGCGATAGATCAATATTCCGAGCAGATTCTCCAATGAGCTGTATAAGAGTCACAGATGTCTCTTAGTTTAGTTGCCATGTGCACACACCACAGTGCTCCGACTTCGAGGGTCACTTCAAAACCAACTGATTTACGAAAAAGTCTACCGGGAAGTCTTCACTACACTTGCATTTACGGAGTCAACTTTATGGTGAGAGCTCTTGCACTTCACATGTTTGGAAACATACCAACCTCTTGTGAGGACTAAAGTGTTTACCTTCTCTTAGTTATACTATTACTACTACTACCAGTACTCATAATACTACTACTACTACTGACTACTGACTACTACTACTTCTACTACTACTACTACTACTACTACTACTACTGACTACTGACTACTACTACTACTACTACTACTACTATTACTTCTATTACTGCTACTACTGACTACTGCTACTGACTATTGACTACTACTACTACTACTACTGCTACTACTGACTACTGCTACTGACTATTGACTACTACTACTACTACTACTATTACTACTACTATTACTATTACTTCTATTACTTCTATTACTACTACTACTACTGACTATTACTACTACTACTGACTACTGACTACTGACTACTGACTACTGACTACTGACTACTGACTACTGACTACTGACTACTGACTACTGACTACCAGTACTCATAATACTACTGCCTAAGCAAAAGGTGTCTGTAACTGGTGGTTCTTCTCAAGCGAACAACGGACCAGATAACCTTCTTGATGATCTCCCTTCAACGAATACTGCTACTCAAAAGTCAAACAATGATCTTTTGTCCGATTTGTTTGACTCAGGTGCTAGCAAGCCAGAGCCAATGGCCGGGGCCAGTGCTCAAAACCAGGATTTATTGGGTGGTTTGTTCCAAGCAAATAATAGCGGCAATGCCAAGGCAGCTGGCGTCAATCCAAACAGTACGGAGGTATTTTCAAACGGACATTTGAAGAACTTCTTCAGTCCACTTAGTTTTGTGGAAAAGCAAGTGTGGAGGTGGACATCACTTGGCGACAGCGAAGTGAACAGATCGAAAATGTCCAGCTTCTTAATGCAGTGCCAAAGACACATAATACTACTACTACTATTACTCAGAATACTACTACTACCAGTACTCATAATACTACTACTTCTATTACTACTACTACTTCTATTACTACTACTACTTCTATTACTACTACTACTTCTATTACTACTACTACTTCTATTACTACTACTACTTCTATTACTACTACTACTTCTATTACTACTACTACTTCTATTACTACTACTACTTCTATTACTACTACTACTTCTATTACTACTACTACTTCTATTACTACTACTACTTCTATTACTACTACTACTTCTATTACTACTACTACTTCTATTACTACTACTACTTCTATTACTACTACTACTTCTATTACTACTACTACTTCTATTACTACTACTACTTCTATTACTACTACTACTTCTATTACTACTACTACTTCTATTACTACTACTACTTCTATTACTACTACTACTTCTATTACTACTACTACTTCTATTACTACTACTACTTCTATTACTACTACTACTTCTATTACTACTACTACTTCTATTACTACTACTACTTCTATTACTACTACTACTTCTATTACTACTACTACTTCTATTACTACTACTACTTCTATTACTACTACTACTTCTATTACTACTACTACTTCTATTACTACTACTACTTCTATTACTACTACTACTTCTATTACTACTACTACTTCTATTACTACTACTACTTCTATTACTACTGCTTACTATTACTGTTAGATTCCGGTTTCGTCAGGTACTCTGTTTACTATGTTCATTCGCCGATGATTCCTCCGAGGGAGAAATCTGAGGCACTTAAATACTTTTGAAGAAATAGGGCGTGCGACTTAGCACGAGATCAATAGCACTGAACACCGTCCCAACATCATGCAACGTTGGGTCTTAGCGTCTTGGTATGGCCATTGTTAGGATTAGACAGTGAGGCTTAAAATACCTCCATAGGTAGGACACTACCTGGTGGATCTAACAATTACTACTTCTATTACTACTACCAGTACTCATAATACTACTACTGACTGACTACTGACTACTACTATGACCTACGACTTCTATTACAGACTCTAAATGGAACAAAATGGTCGTCCAAGTCTCCCGAGGTGTAAACCTGCACCGTGTCCAATTTTGCTGACAAGTTGTAGAAATGCAAGGCTTTATCGAAAAGAATAATGGCAAACCGGAACGACGCCGCCTCCTCATTGGTGTAGTCAAACACTGCTGCTCTCAAGGCATCTGCAAGCAAAACAGGTGACTGCTTGGCAACGCTAGGCTGGCTGACGTCAAACAAAAATACGTGATTCAATTTGGCCGGCTTCTTCTCGGCGCCACCCACATTATAGTAGGAAGGCACGATGATGTCATAAACACCCTTGTGCAATTCCAGGCGAATCATACGGTCCAATCTCTGATTGGTTGTTGGGTCCACTGATGCCACATACTCATCCGGAACCGTCTACTTTTACTATGACCTACGACTTCCCTTACCACATTCTTACTATACTGGTCGAGTTGTCTTTGGAGCCAGTGGATTTCTTTTCCTGTATTAAGCACTTCAGATGCTTTGGAGTGACCCAAAGTTTCCTTACATTATCAATTATGGATAGAAACTTTATTATAATATTCAACTGATAGAACAGAAGTCTATACTAAATTCTATACAGAACTACACTAAGTTCTATACAGATCTCTACTAAATTCTATACAGATCTCTACTAAATTCTATACAGATCTACACTAAGTTCTATACAGATCTCTACTAAATTCTATACAGATCTACACTAAGTTCTATACAGATCTACACTAAATTCTATACAGATCTCTACTAAGTTCTATGCAGATCTCTACTAAATTCTATACAGATCTACACTAAGTTCTATACAGATCTCTACTAAATTCTATACAGAAGTATACACTAAATTTTTTACCCAAGTCTATTCACAAGTCTATAATAAGGGCTATGTCTTGGTGTATGGCTTATGTGCGTGGATGGTCTGGTGGTGCGCACACGTGAAGCTCTCACTATACCTACCCAGCTCTTCATGTCTACTTCTGCNGTGCGTGGATGGTCTGGTGGTGCGCACACGTGAAGCTCTCACTATACCTACCCAGCTCTTCATGTCTACTTCTGCTTCTACTCCCTACACTGCACCGGACACCGGAGGCCCGGAGACGGAGGATGTTATGTCCAGTATAAAAACCCACTTGAAACACGTGCTACTGCCATATGACGCCATAGACGGAAAGGCTGAGTATATCCAGAACTCCCACTCGCTCCCAGACTCATATACTGAGCTCTACTATGTTCTTACCCACCACGCCTGCGCCACCCACAAATGGCTTTGGTTGCTCTTTGTGCATTCCATGACCATGACGACGCAAAGGATACTTTGATTTATTATAATATTCAACTGATAGAAGACTTTGTTCAGTATGCCACCGACCTGCTTCAAGTTCTATCACTTCTGTAGTGTCTTCAAAATCAGTACCTCTAAGATATAGGTACTGTGAGCTACACACACAATTAGAAGCTAGTAATCAAGTGATTGAGTAGTTGGTAATTCCAGCCAAATGTGCGTTCAGTCCACTCAATTCCTACTACGATAGCATCAGTATGGATAGTGCAAAGTATCCGATTATGGGCATCAGTTTCTGGCAGTCTGAGGGCACCCATTGTGACTTGGTGGTGGGTCCAATATACACTTTTTGTTTATGACGTAAGTCGTAGATTGAATGTTTCTTAATAATGGTGTGCTTCTGCTTTGGACTGGACTGTGCATTCTTTTGAGTCACACAAGTGCTTGTGGTTGGTGAGACTATATGACTTTACCCTTTAAGTGCATAGTATAGATATGCGCTTAGCTTGCGCAGTCAGATAATTGCTCCCAATCATGTTTTTTTTTTTGGTTGAACCCGTACACCAAACCACCTTCGTGCTGGAATTCTGCTCTTATACATTTTTATTGCTCTTTTTTGGCGAGACTCGTGGCTATTCCACTGGTTGGAGTGACTTTTCTCCTCTTGGAGTGGTGCTTATGTGCAGTACCCCAATGTTCTACGCAAACATTTCTGTTTTCCATCGCATACAATTTCGAGTGGCATCAATTATACTGGCATCAATTATAGTGGCATCAATTATAGTGGCATCAATTATAGTGGCATCAATTATAGTGTCATCAAATATAGTGGCATCAATTCCATTTTCAATAAATTTCTAAGGCATTAGACGTCCTTCTGTTTTTTGGTAGTGTTTCCTATTCTCATATTTATCTGAGCATCAGTCGCACTCTCTAAAAAGTGCGAATTACTCTCAGCCTTCTGGTATCACTACAATCTCCTATACTTAGACATCAGCCTTTCAGCTGCAAATAAAGTGGAACCAAACACAATTCCCTCAACTATACCAAAACAGTACCCTCGTCTATTATGATGAACCATTGGTTGTGCTCCTAAGTGGCCCTTCTAGTTTGAAACCACTGATTATTGTAGGTGCCGAACACGGGTACCGAACCCTTGTGAACCCTTGTGACTAATGTTTGCAAAGTGTCCAAAATCAAGCAATCAAGCTTCAACTGAGGCTCATGGAACGAAGAGGACAAGAGTTTGACTAGGTCTGGAGAAGAATCGAGGGTTCTGGATCAATATTGAGTATCAATACAAGACACTGGTACCTATACTCCTCGTACTACTACACAGTCCTATATCCCTATAAAGTTCTATAGTACTATGGTCCTTCTCCTATGGTCCTTCTCCTATGGTCCTTCTCCTATGGTTCTTCTCCTATGATCCTTCTCCTACTACTATGACTCCAATCGTATGGTGCTCTTAACCAACGAACGACTAGGACTACAGTAAGTCTACGGGGGACTGCTTAAGTAAGACTCTTGATTGCCATAGTCCACTCTGGCTCTCATACTTTACAAACTACTCATACCCACTGATTCATTCTTGACTATAGAGTCGCCGTTTACTTAACTACTGAGTCCACTTAGTCTACTCATCTGAACTCTCAGTGAATTGGCTCTTACTTATTGAGTCTTAGTTGACTACAGTGACTACAGTGACTACAGTGACTCCCAAACTTTCAGGTCCACGGGCTTGGCTGAGCCAGAGGTGATTTCTCACTCTTCCAGCAGAGACTCGTTCAACAAGGTTTCAATCACTACTTCTCCGCATGATGCCGTGGTTAACAACTACGGTGACACGGTTATTCTGTCCGAAGAATCAACTAATGCCACTGGCTCAGAAAAACTAGGTGACTTTGGTATCGAAGCTAGTTAAGGATGCCAAGAGCGCAATGGTTTCATCTTTGCCCAAGCAGAATCCAAACAAAATGGCGATCATCATCATCCAGATATTGACAACGGCTCCCACCGCACACAAATGCCTGTACCAAGGCTTGTCGGCAAACTTTCGGAAGTAAACCATAGCAAAAAGCTCAGGTAAGAGCAATACCACAATCAACCAGCCCCACATGAGGAGTTTCAATTCAATGCCATGCGACACGGCCACGAAGCTGAACACCAAGAGTGAGTTCACCACTCTGGATTTAAACCCTTTTATGCTTGCGCCCGCCCCGCCCAAGGGGATGTGGATGTAGCGAATTACCCATTTGAGGAAGCCGAGGTTCACAAATTACTCTTAATGGACGTCTTCACGCCAATCGCGAAACGCAAAGTCCCAGCAAGCATCACACTCATTGGTGTACGCTGGGTATACACTGAAGTTGGATCAGACAAGAAGGGAAATGGAACAATAAAAGCACGACTCGTTCCTCAAGATCCACAATAGGCAGTCCTGCCCATAGAGGATTCACGAAAACTAGTCTGTCCAATCCTAACAATGGCCATCAGAGTTTGCATACTATGATGACAAGCTTCCCCAATGTTCTGTAACGAGTTTGTCGATACCACGTTTCCGGTTAGTTATATAGGCTGCTTCGGTTCTTCTCTTTGGGACCAGTAACCGATCCAAGTTTAGGCTAACAAACGTTATTAAAGCATAAAAGTAGTAGTTCCACATCTAGGTAAAGAGGTCTAGTCTAGTGTAGTGTAGTAGTATAGTAGTTTAGTATAGTAGTGTAGTGTAGTAGTATAGTAGTTTAGTATAGTAGTGTAGTGTAGTAGTATAGTAGTGTAGTGTAGTGTAGTATACGTCACATCCACCATAGATAGTGATCTACCTATGGAGGTATTATCAAGTCTCTTTGCCCGATCCTAATTAGGGCTATTACGAACTGTATCATAGCTTTCGACCATCAACAATGATGGCCTTTTTTAAGATACCAAAACATTCATCACCATTGTTCTGGTGAAGAGTTTTCACTGCCACATTTCTCTTCAAATGCTATATAAATCGCCCTGGTTCCTCTTTGTGAGAACATCAACGAACAAAGTAGATAACTTAGTACATAACGTTCAACAAGAATCTAACATGTAGTGTATAGTATAGTGTAGTATAGTGTAGTATAGTGTAGTATAGTGTAGTATAGTGTAGTATAGTGTAGTATAGTGTAGTATAGTGT
>NLAL01000128.1:0-51450 GCA_002374735.1 Metschnikowia sp. 13-106.1
AGTTTGGGGTGTCGTGAGTTTAATTACTTGTTGGAAACGATGCTAATTTTGGCTGCTGGCTCACTTTATCTACACGTCTCAGGCGTGCATCTACGATTTGCTGAGTTTACCTAATGCGGTAACGTCATGAAATTCTACAATGTACCCTCGTTGCATGCTACTACGCACCGTTTCACTTCTTTATTTACTTTCACCCAGCATTATATTTTTTTTTTCTTTTGTGCAAATCTACCTGAAACCCATTGCTGAGATAATTGAGCACTCAAGAACAATCGTGTTTTTTTTTTTTTTATACGGCATTGGACATTATATCTATTCTATATTTTATTTATTATTAAAAATTTTGACGATGATTTTGCAGCTCCCCAAGCCGTTACACTACGAAATCTACTACTTATACGGTGCTTATCTCGTGTTGTCGCGAGTCCCGAATCCATTGCTTCAGTTTTCAGCCGGGCCATACACTACAAATTATAGCAGACTATACACTACAAAGTATAGTAAACTATACACTACAAATTATAGCAGACTATACAAATTTCCTATAGTATGGACTACAAACTACACTTCATATAGTATGGACTACAAACTACACTTCATATAGTATGGACTATAAACTACAAAGTATAGTAAACTATAAACTACAAATTATAGTACACTATACACATTTCTTATAATATGGACTATACACACTTCATATAATATGCACTATAAACTACAAATTATAATAAAATATACAATTTTCTTGAATGTCGTCTCAAAGTTTACTTCCGTAACTCGAAATTAGCAAATGAATGGGTGATGATCCTAGCATTTGTTAAATTCGTTTTTTTATACTACGAGTCAGTGGACAACCCCCAAAAATTAACTTCATAGTTATCTGGTTGATCGTGCCAGTAGTCATATGCTTGTCTCAAAGATTAAGCCATGCATGTCTAAGTATAGCATTATACAGTGAAACAGCGAAAGGCTCATTAAATCAGTTATGGTTTATTTGATAGTACCTTTCTGATTGGTGTACGCCAGGCAATTCTAGAGCTAATACATGCTTAATACCCGACTCACGAAGGGAAGTATTTATTAGATGAAAATCAACATTTTTGATGATTCGTAATAACTTAACGAATCGCTTGGCTTCAAAATGGTATCTTCTTTTTCCCCTATGATTCCAGGCGGTTCCAGGTGTGGAATTTATTATGACATACTTGCAGCCAGCTCAAACTGTGTTGCTGTGGATATTTATCCCTTAGACAGAGCAACTAAACTCTCCAGGAAAAATAGTGAGGTAGAAGTTGAGAGAAAACTATGGTATAGGGGAGTCCACGAGCCTCCAGCATGTTTTTTTGGACACTCTACGTGGGTCTATTGAAAGCGGATCACTCTTTTGTTTACTGCAATTCAGTCTACGGCAATCACTCTACTACAATTTACTCTACTGAAATTTACTACTGTGCTTGTTCAAAACTTCACTGTTATTACTTTCAGTCCACACTACTTTACTGCTGCTTCATTGGTATAAAGTGTCTTAGAATGCTTACTACGCAGTCTGTTAGTACCATAGTCTGTTAGTACTATAATCTCCTAGTACACTGAGTACACTGAGTACACTGAGTACACTGAGTACACTGTAGACACTCTAATACATTCTGATACCTTCACTAGTATAGCTTGGTATGTTCGACGAAAATAGTGACCAGAAGGAGTTGGAGATGGAGGCCCTGGGTGTCAAGTTCTCCGAGGCCAAGGCTGCACCAAAGGTCCGCAAGGCCAGCAAGAAGGCCGAGGAGGACGAGGAGAAGCAGTTGCGCACCATCGTCATGGCTTCAAAGCAAGAGAATGTACACCGAGTTGAAGGAGGAGGCAGACAAGAAAGAGGAGCGCGTCAAGAAGTTGACTAAGAAGAGAAAGCAGCTCCACAAGGCCAAGAAGTAGCGGCCAACAACCGGATAGTCACTAGATACATGCATCAACTAGATAGTCACTAAATACTTACATCACCTGAATAGTCACTAAATACATACATCAACTGGATAGTCACTAAATACATACATCAACTGGATAGTCACTAAATACATACATAACCTGGATAGTCACTAGATACCTACATCAGAGCAAAGTGTAGTGTAGGGAATTGCGATGTGGAGTAGAATTCCAACTAGCAGACTAAATTCCTCATGTGACTAATTATTCTAGGCATCTTAAGCTTTCGAAGTTTTTTGAGGTTATTTTGACGGCCGTAGAATAATTTAGAAATACCTCATTCATTCTTGAACATAAAAAAACTTGAGACAATCGTCTGGTATACGAATAATAAGAAAAGGACAAACTGTAATATATGAGGGTGAATAATAAGAAAAGGACAAACTGTAATATATAAGGGTGCATAATAAAATGGAGCACGGGTGTGGATATCTGAACTGTGACATGAGAGAATAATGACATAAGGTATGACTGTGGGTGTTGTGTTCTTTGATAATGTTTGTGAAGAACTTGTATTCGTGGATGGTTTCTCAAAGAAAGGAACCGAAGCTGCTTGCCTGGTTGGATTTCAAGTGGTCGGTGATCTGGTGTCGATGGCCTGTTCTGTTCAAAATAATGTTCTTTAATACATTTATATTTGACTAATGTTCATCAATGGATACTTAGAGAGAAAAGATGCGGCTTATATAACCTTTAGAATAAGTGGCTTTCGAAAACCTCTCCACCTGAACAATGGTAAAAAACATTGTATTGACACGGTACTTGCAATGGCCAATGTTACGGTCTGACAGAGTAGGTTCATGGGAACCTCCTTACGTATTTAGAAACTAACACTCCTAGTTCTACTGAACTGTATAGTAAAATTAATCTACTAGTGCTACTATACTGTTTAAGTTTTATACTGTATTAGTAATGTACTGTACTTTCTCTATTATAATGTACTGTACTTTCTCATACTCTATTATAATGTACTGTACTTTCTCATACTCTATTATAATGTACTATACTTTCGCATACTCTATTATAATCTACTGTACTTTCTCATACTCTATTATAATGTACTGTACTGTATAAGTGTCTCACTCTATTATAATATACTATACTGTCTCATACTCTATTACAATCTATATACTGTATAAGTGTCTCACTCTATTATAATATACTATACTTTCTCATGCTCTATTATAATCTACTGTACTGTCTAAGATTCATACTTTATTATGGTTCTATTAGTACCTTACTTTATACTACTCCACGTTGATCCCTATAGTGTACTGCATCGCAGTATTCAAGTGCTACCATTAAGCCGTTCTGGTATACTAAAGAGCTTTTTACTACTATACTCTTACTAATAGTACTATTGTATTACAGTAGACTACTACACTACACTACTACACTACACTACTACACTACACTACACTACTACACTACACTACACTACTACACTACACTACACTACTACACTACACTACACTACTACACTACACTACACTACTACACTACACTACACTACTACACTACACTACACTACTACACTACACTACACTACTACACTACACTACACTACTACACTACACTACACTACTACACTACACTACACTACTACACTACACTACACTACTACACTACACTACACTACTACACTACACTACACTACTACACTACACTACACTACTACACTACACTACACTACTACACTACACTACACTACTACACTACACTACACTACTACACTACACTACACTACTACACTACACTACACTACTACACTACACTACACTACTACACTACACTACACTACTACACTACACTACACTACTACACTACACTACACTACTACACTACACTACACTACTACACTACACTACACTACTACACTACACTACACTACTACACTACACTACACTACTACACTACACTACACTACTACACTACACTACACTACTACACTACACTACACTACTACACTACACTACACTACTACACTACACTACACTACTACACTACACTACACTACTACACTACACTACACTACTACACTACACTACACTACTACACTACACTACACTACTACACTACACTACACTACTACACTACACTACACTACTACACTACACTACACTACTGCTATGTTAGAGCCACCATGGGTAGTGTTCTACTATTTCAGTATTTTGTGCCTACGTCGCATAATTCACATGCCAGTCTTGGAGTTACAAAACATGCAAGTATGATATTTGCAATAGAGTAGTATGAACAGCAATTGAATCTCTAGCAAAAAGCACATGCAGTTAGTATAGACGATGTATACTAGTCTAAGTAAGGATAAGTAGTCTGTAGTCTGTAGTCTGTAGTCTATAGTCTGTAGTAAGTCGTCTGTAGTCTGTAGTCTGTAGTCTGTAATAATTAGGTAGTTCATAGTTGGAATTTAGTAGTCAATAATATAGTAATACTGTAATACTGTAAGTAGGTAGGAAGCAGTCAGCTAGTGAGTATGTATTCAGCTGGTAGTAAGTAGTAAGTAATCTGTTCGTACTAGGTTATTTAGTGTCAGCAGTCAGTAGTAATTATCATGTAATGTAGTATGTAGCGTAGTATGTAGTCTGTAGTAATCATTATGTAGTAATTACTGAGTAGTCTGTAGTAATTAATATGAGTCTGTAGTAATTAGTATGTAGTAATTAGTCTGTAGTAATTAGTCTGTAGTAATTAGTATGTAGTAATTAATATGAGTCTGTGTGTAGTAATTAAAAGTAGTAATTAAAAGTAGTAATATGTAGTAATTAAAAGTAGTAATATGTAGTAATTAATATGTAGTCTGTAGTAATCAGTAGTTAACAAATAATATATTGGGTTTAAGACTATGATTTAAAGTACAGAGCATACTACAGAGTATAGTGTTACATGCACACTCGATTGGGGTACTATGTATTTGAAACCTATGCTGTCTTATCCTCACAATGGCTGCTATAACACCACCTCTGATCATCACTGTACGACGTACCACACGCGAGAAACCCGAGACCCTAAATCCCGCACCACAAGCCAATTCCCTGTAACAATAAATTTCCTTCAAGCCTTCAAGTAGCCATGAACGATTTCATTATAGTAGATTATGTTAAGGCGGACTGCATATAGAAGACTATAGTATGGAAGAGTATAGTATGGAAGAGTATAGTATGGAAGAGTATAGTATGGAAGAGTATAGTATGGAAGAGTATACTATGGAAGAGTGTAGTAGACCGATAAAAGTAAACCAGGCACTAGAGTATTGCATAATATAACAGATTCAGTACAATGGAGGAGACTAGAGTGGAGCAGAATCTAGTATATTAGACTTCTGTATATTATAGTGTAATAAAGAGGGTAGTTGACTAGACTGGAAGAGGGTAGTTGGGTAGACTGTAGTGAGATGGAATGTGGAGTCCTCCCGTAAACATCACCAACATCCTGCAGGATACGCCAACTCCACCGCCAAATACTGAAGTAGCCCGATTCGCTCCTTTTGGAAAACCGCTAGTCCATTCATACCTTAAATACTGTATATACCCATCCACAGCTCATTCGATTGGTAAGTCACGTGCTTTAATCTCTACCGCACCAGACGCGATCGCACTCGCGCGTCGCACCGCACGTGACCCTCCATCACCGCACATAAACAAACACCTACAACTTCCCACCCCAGCATGTTCTCCCTCTCGTCGTTAGTGGGGTCTTCACGGCCCGAACGAGGGCTTGAGTTTACGCCCATCGGGAGGCGTGCGGCGCCCAACACTGCGGTTCCCCCTGCTGCTCTGGGCCTAGGCTCCCATTTTGAACCGTCCTTTGACAACAGTCCTGATAGTTCAGACACTCTCCATTCCATGAGCATCGACGGCGTTTCCCCTAGCCGCCGGACTCCTTTCCCTGAAGCTTTTCGGGCGCCCGAGGCCAATTTCAAGGCGAAAACGCTTTTGGGCTCGGGCTCCAACTCCATTCTGGACCTACAAACGGAAATCAAGGAGCTTTCGGGCGAAAATTATAATCTTAAGGTGGAAGTGGCCACGCTCACGAAGTTTTTGAAGCAAACGCCGCCGGATCTCCATGATTTGGCCTCTGAAAATGTGTATTTGAAGCAGGAAATCGTTCGGCTTTCAACCCAGCTCCTGGAGCTTGCCCGCGCTCAAAACTCTTCTGGGCTGGACGCAAAACTCCAGGAAAAAGAGTACCAGATCCAGAACCTCGAGCAGCGCATCAAACAGGCCCAAAACGAGTACCGGACGCCGCCAGAATTGCTTGAGCAGCTTGAATTCCTCAAAGGTGAGAACCAAAAGTTGATTCGTCGTTTGGAGGCCGAAAAACCTGCTTTTTCTCCTGGAAAATTGGGGGTTTTAGAGTCTGAAAACAATGATCTTAAGACTGAGCTCTACAGACTCAAAACACAGGCCTTAGAAGTTCCTAAAGACGCCCAAGCCCGGCTCGAACGAGCAGAGCAGCAAAACCGCATGCAGGCGCAGCAAATTGACGATTTGAACGACGAAATCCGGTCCAAATCGGCAGAAATCCGGTCTAAAGCTGCCGAATTAGAGACAATCAAAAATTCGACGGGCGCTAGATCGCCCACAGGAAAGAGCTTTGAAACAGAGCTTGAATTAGAGGAACTTAGGCAAAAGAATGTCGAGTTGAAACAACAAAATGTGGAGATCCAGCACCAAAACCTGGAATTGAAACAACAAAATTTGGAGACAAATCAGAAAAATGAAGAGCAAAGAAGAGAAGTAAGCCGTCTCATACAGGAAAACGAACATTTGTCCCGAAGCAGGACTTCAGAGGACAGCAGAAAAGTGGAGACGACTCTCAGCGAGCTCCGCAAGGCCCAAAGTGATTTAAGACAAAAAGAACGCATTATTCGGGACCTCCAGGAGGACAAAGAAAGCGAGGTGGCCCGTGTGCAGGCCAAAATGGCTTCTCTCAGGCGTGAAGTACAGGCCAAAGACGAGGAAGAAGCCGCTCTAAAGGCTCAAGTCCGGAAGTTGCTCAATGAACGCAGTGTGGGTGTATCCTCTGCTTCTGTACAGCACTACGAGGCCCAGCTTGACCAAATGAGGCTAAAAGAGGACAAATTGGCCCTTGAAATCCGCAATTTGAAGGACGAAAATGCCGCTTTACATGATGAATTGTACCTGAACAACATATCCAAGCGAAACGAGCTATCCGAAAAACACCAGGCAGAGATTTCCGAGTTATCCGACAAATTGGCCTTCTACGAGAAGGAATATGATCTTATACAGGACGCCATGGAGGATACCGAGAAGGAAAAAGAGAAGTTAAAGGCTCAGAATTCGAGGTTGGACGATGAGCGTGCGGCTCTTCAGGTGGAGCTAGAATCGGCCAAGTCCAGGCTTCGGAGGCTCGAGATGCAGGAGGCGCAAAAGGTCAATGAGTCGGTAATTTTTGAGCTTGAAGAAGCGCATAGAAAGAGGGCTCAAGCGGAGCAAAGGCGCATGGCAGCTCAGAATGAGGCCTTAAGTCTTCAAATTTCCGAGCTCGAGAAGAAATTGGCCCAGAAAAGCCTGGAATCTGAGGTTGACGAGCTCCGTCGCTCACTTGCTCGCTTACAGATGCAGGTATCGGAGAAAGAGGCAGTTTTGTCTGAAAGAGCCCGTGATTTTGAGCGTCTCCAGAGGAGTATGCGTGAAAAAGACGAGTTAACTGAGGCCTTGGAGGCCCGAATCCGGGATTTGAACAGGGACTTGAACAGGGACTTGAACAGGGACTTGAACAGGGACTTGAACAGAGACTTGGGACGAGGTCTGAGCCGGGGAGATATGGAAATCAAGGCGGAGTACGAGTACCAGATCCGGACGCTAGAGCTTGAAAACGAGAGATTGCGTGGCTTAAAGGTGGAAAACCAGAGGTTACGTGATTTGCTTGAAAGTGAAAGAATGAGAGATTTGCAGGTGGAAAACGACAGGCTCCGAGAGTTAAATGAAAGTGAGAGACTCAGAGAATTAAAAGAAAGTGACCGGATCCGAGACTTGTTGGCTGAAAATGAAAGGTTAAGAGAATTGGAGGCTCGTCGCTCGCTTAACTTTGCCGAAAGCGATAAGTTCCGGTACGACAGTGACATGCGCTTGAAAGAAGTACTCCAGAGAGCCCAAAACGAGCTTGAAATCCTCCACAAAGTGCAGGCTGAAGTGGAGACTCTCCGCAAAGAGCAAGCGGATAATACACGAGTTCAGCGAGATCTCCAGGATGAAATCCGGTTCTACAAGACCAAACTCGAGACGCTCATGGACTCGGACTCCGCCGTGCAGCCTGTGATTGCCCTTTTGGAGAGCGAGGTTGACAATTACAGGCAACAGAACAAAGAGTTGAACGAGAAATTGGACCAGCTCCGAGAGAAGGTGGAGGCAACCAACGAAGCCAAATTGCAGCAGGAAAAGGCCCTGTTGTGGGCGGAAAAAGAGCAGGTATGGGCCGAAACAGACCTGGAGAGAAAGGCCATCGTCCAGGACCTCCAAGCTGCTAACCAAAGACTCCGTGATGAAAAGGCCCAAACTGCCAAGACCATAGAATCGTTGGAGGAGCTCTGTAAGGGCTTCAAGGCAGAAAAAACGAGGTTGGAAAACCGTACCAAGACGTTGGCCCAGGAACTCAGCAAGACGTCCCGGCACTGCACACGTCTCGCCAACCGGATCCACGAAATGGGCCAAGCCAAAGCAGAGTCCACTAAAGCAGAAAGGGAAGCAGACGAGGCCAGAAAGAGAATGGGCCAGATGCAGGGCGAAATCGACCAGTTGAGTCGGAATCTAGCTGGTGCCCAAATCCAGGCCAAAGATAAAGGCCAAAAGGAGGATAGAGATAAGAAGGAACGGGCCAAGCTCGAAGCACGTGTTTTCCGCAACGAGTCCAATTTCTTCAAGGCCAAGCTATTCGATATCAACCTCAAGTGCAACGACTTAGCGTTGATGAACACATTCATGGTCAATGCCATCAAGAGCTCGGATAAGCTGATGAAAAACGATTTGGTGAAATTGGCCCAGTGTGGCATTTACCCCGACTACGCTTCATCCACACCCAAGCCCAGGCTCACCATGAAGTTGCTAGCCACGTTTGTCTTGAGTATGGTCAAGATAAAGCGTAGAGCAGAAAAGGCCCGGGCCCGGACTATCAAGATGGACCAGCTCCGGGCGGAAATCGACCGTGATAGGATCACGCTCATTGCCGAGCCACGGTGAGCCGGCCGTGTTTAATATCGTGTATTATATTTGTATACTAGGAAGTCATTCATTGTAGTACATCACCTACCTATAAAAAATACGGTGTTGTATACCATATGTCATAGACCTGCGATAGACTGTACCATAGACTTCACCTACCTATGTCATATGTCAACTACAACATAAAATGTACCGTATATCACATGCCAATGCGGATCTTTACCTAGGACACTGACTTTTCCGTGTACCATATACCTTCCTGTATGATATACCTATACTCATCATCCAAGACCTTTGTGTGAGGCCCTAGAATGATAACCCAATGGATCTAGTTTCATGATTCAGTTTTATGCCGACAAATCAAGCCAGTTCGTTTATCCAGTCCTGGAACACATAGATCAGATCTGCTAGTTCTTCCTGGACCATTTCTTCGGAGCCCCAATCGATGCTTGGAGCCACAATACTCTGGTAGTGTATCATAGTTGTAGTACTGTCACACTTGTAGTACCTTCAACCGTAGTATAGCTGCTTCAGGATATCCAGAGCTAGGCCCAGACCACATCCAGGTCTGAGTCAATGCCTATAGTCAATGCCTATAGTCACAAGCCCTGCTATGAGCCGTACCTTTCCCGTTATGAGCCCCGATATGAGCCCTGCTATGAGCAAATGAAGCATACTTGACAGTGTCAAGGCAAACCCTGCTTTTCCCAGACCAGGACCGGAATCCCGGATCAAAAGACAATATACGACTCACTAGTAAAACCCTGTATCGACTAGAGCATTCAAGGAAGTGACAAGGATTATGAATGGTGAAGACTGATTCTCCACATAATGAAGACTTCGCCTCATTCAATTATTGAATAACTCAATCAAATATCAACTGCCTGGGGTACACCAAGAATCTTTCGAAGAACTAGACCCGCCAAGAGATCTTATTGACAATACATCAATGACAGTCAATTCGTCTTCTTCTCATCCTGAAGTAAACTTTTTTCCTGAAGGAAACATTTCTCCTAGAGTGTTTACATATCTTTATGAGACTATGAGGACAGTGCCCTATAGTATGAACAATCCACTGGATATTACCCATCATTAATCACGGGTTCTCCTGGTGTTACAGCAGTCGTCGCGGATCTGTCATTAGCAAATCCACAGATATTATTAATATGTGGAATCATGATAGCATCCCCAAATAATTGCTGAGACTGGACACTGGTAACGGAGTCAGTGGCTAGTATGCATTGGTAAGTTGAATTGGTGAGTTGAATTGGTGGCTTGAATTGGTCAGTTGACTTGGTGAGTTGAAATGGTGAAAGTGATGGGTGATTACAGGAATGTTTGGAGAGCATTTAAGGCACTTACCATAACATTACTCCCTTGCTCTATTCCAGTACTCTAGATCACTCTCCGAGACTTTCAACACTAACTGGACACAATCAAGTCATTGGTTACTACTCTAATAGCACTGTACAGCTAGTACAGTAGAGTCTAGTGGAGTCTAGCAGAGTAAATTAGCTTGGATTCCCTGTAATCGTGTTCAAACCAATTCTAAACTCTCGTGGGATCAACTCAATGCTGGATCCAAATCTGGTCTGACCTGCAGACTTATTTCACCGCATTATACGGGTTATAGGAGTCTGGAACTTCTCCAGCGACGGCTGGCGGGACTTGCCGATTCTAGGAGTCTGTACAGGATGTTGAGCTTGCATAGAGTAGCTCCCACTCGAGCGGACCTTGTAGTTAAAGGTATGGTTAGCCAGCAATTCCTGGGCCCACAAGTCGTCCTGCAGAAGGTCAGCATCCGGCACGTCCAAGTTCCGTTCATTGGCCAAAAACTCCGCTAGGCTGGTTTCCGCCTCTAGGCTCGAAGTATGAAGTGGAGCTAGAATAGAGGCATCGGGCTGCCGCGTTCGTATACCCTCAACGTTGAGATCACTCCAGATGTGTCTCTTGAGCTGATGCTTGTTCTTATGCACCTTGGCGCCAAACATGGTCAGGCTAAGCGGAATGGCATCGTCCTCCTCGAGCATAAAGTGCGGGAACATGCTGCTGGTCTCCTCAAAGAGCCGCGTGGTGTCGATATCATTGTAGGGGATATCGTAGTCTTTCCAGTCCTCGATGTATTGCGCCTGGTTGTAGTGGTTGAAGTGGATGTACAGGTACAGATTGTCCCGAGACATTGAGTTAGTGGCGGTGGAGGTAGTAGTTGTGGTTGTACTCGTGAGTAATACTCGGTAATGTCAGTTGTAGTCAGTTGTGATAGTGGTAGTGGTAGCTGTAGCTGTAGTGGTAGTAGTGGTAGTGGTAGTGGTAACTGGGAGTGGTAGCTGTAGTGGTAGTAGTAAGTAGTAGTAGTGGTTGTAGTAAGTAGTAGTAGTGGTTGTAGTAAGTAGTAGTAGTGGTTGTAGTAGTGAGTAGTAGGTGCGCACTAATACTAGTACGCACTACCGCACCGCACTACTGGTACTGGTACTACTAATAAATTCTGAGACTGGCGATACTAGTTAATACCACTACTACTAGTGGTACTAGTGAACTCGAACAATACTAATGTCACTTGCACCAATTACAATATTCTAATTACTAAGACTATCTGTCACTAATTCCAATACTTCAGAAGGTGGCTATACTTTGCTATTACTACTAATACTTCTTCGGCTGATGAGCCCTAATAATAGTCATAATGACTAAGCTACATAATGACTAATAGCTGAGACTGGTGAATGCCCATACTTATACGAATACTACTAGATCCATGATAGGCAGGACATTACACATCGACGCATGATGAAGCCTACTCTGTCATGCTAATAATGGCTATTGAAAACTCCGCCTCTAAACCATTATTCGTGGTATGATGACCCTTTCGAATATTCCAGAACACTCCTTACCATTATTTTAATGGAGAGTTTTGTGATGCCAAGGTTCTCTCAAAGTTATATAAGCCACTCCGGCTCCTTTCTTTGAGGAACCATCAACGAGCAAAGTATTAGTAAGGCATGGATGTCTTGAAGAACATAAAACTGATAATGATTATGATAGCTGTGTGGGGCTCTATGAGTGGTTTTAACATGAACAATTACAAATGATAGGTGTCCCCATTGTACACATACCAATATTTGGAATTCACATACACTCAATTATATCTGGCACACCTTTATGCTAGACACCATTCTGATTTCTAGGCAACTTTTATCCCTCACTCGAGCGTTGGAAACTTTCAAAGTCACGAAGCTTGTCTAGTGTTCACTGTCTACTTCTACTGTCTACTTCTACTGTCTACTTTGTCCAGTAGTCTGGTACTACTAGTGGTCTCTAAGAACCGGTGAAATTGACAGTGTCATGCTATTGTGGACTTAATACAAATTGTCTCCAAAAATAACTGCTTGGTTAGTTCCATGGTGCAGTACTTGGTTTTTGATAGATCAAGGAACACAATAGTTACTACATTGCTGGCAGTTGGTGAATGTCTGCTAGGAGTACAAATGAACGATACATTAGAGTGCCACTATAGAAGACTACCACTATAGAAGACTACCATTATACTAGAGTATACATTAATTGGTGTGGTTGAGAGTCTAGATGGAAATTGGCACACAATGTGTATTAACTATGGAAGTGATAGATTGTGGTAGTAGTATAGGGTGGTACATTCTGGACATTTTGGACATTTCGGATACATCTTGGGTACATCTTGGACATTTTGGATACATTTTGGAGACATCTTGGATACTTTGGACATTTCGGATACATCACGGTGGCAGGCAGAATAATCCATTGACTGGAAGGTAAAATTCAATTACAGTTAGGATTAAGCAAATCACCTACAAAGACTTCCCAATCTGTTCTAGTGGTGCCATGTCCTGATAAGGGTGACCTTCATATAAATATTTCAGCCCTAAAGTCACCTGGAAATCTGAAAACGTACAGATGGGTGGTTATATGCCAGACTGACTACGCCACAAAAGTGACCCCATTCCATTATCTCAAGTTAAGTGGTTATTGTTTGGCTGCGCATCACGCACACGCACACATGTGTCAACGCTCGCTTACGCACCTCATTAACTTAAGATAACATGATAACACAACATACCATATAGGTATAAATAAAATATAAATATAAGTATAAATATAAAGCATATCTATACAATCTTATTATATAAGTACAACTACAAATTAAGGGTGTTTGAGTCGATTGGATATGAAGATCTGGACGTTTTTGCTTGCGGTGCCTGCATGTGCCCATAAAATCATGCTCCAAGCTATCAGTGACGATGGAATCATCAACGGTAGCCTTATGCCACTTTATGAGAGCCGGAGAGAAAGCCGGCTTTTCGTGAGCTCCAAAGGATACGGTATTGTTTACGAATATTACGATGGTTATGCGTATTGGTCTCACCGAACACATACTGATTTCATTGGGATCTCGGAAAACCACCTCTGCTCTGATCCACACGTGACGCCCATGAGGCTTGATTTCGACGGTAATGTGTTGAAAAACCATCATTTTTTTGCCTGCAAGTACCCCCACGATTCGTCGTATTTCTCCCAAAATGAATATGCTGTGGCTATCTCCAAGAACGGCCAACCTCCGCTGCACAACTGTAAGAAGGTGACCATTTCCAAGAAAGATATAGTATAGTATAGTTTTTTTTTTATTTTTTTCTACTACATTGTCGGCTTTCGTGTGCGATTTCCTGTATACTGAAGAAGTTTTGAATCAGACTAATAATGTGCTTTTTACTGTACCTGTAAACTTTTCAAAATTCGGTATACTCTAAGTTAGATCCCCCATGCAGGTGTTCCACCTTTTGAGGCATTAGAAGCGGAATCCTTCTGTTTATATTGAAATCGAATTGAATGTTCAAAACATGCGTCCTAGATTTTTGGGTTTTGGTGGTGGTCTTTTGTTGTTCATTTTTCACTCAAATCTGAAAAAAACACGAACCTTTTTCAACAGTTTATCTCCGACTTCTTGTGCAAGAGCCTGATCAGGTAGATCCGGGTCATTAACAATAGGGTCATTTTGGAGCTCAATGTGAACACCAAATTAACAAGAATCTAGAATTACTGTGTTACTGTGTTACTGTGTTACTGTGTTACTGTATTACTCTGTATTACTCCGAATTTTATCGGTGATTGTAGGTCCACTTTTGGGTTCGTCATTGTCATGGTCAAAAGAACAAAGGCCTTCATCATCTTTGGATTTGCCACGTGGTTTGTTTCCATGGGTCTCCTTTACCACTACTGAGGCTCCAACACTGGACTTGAGCACCAAAATATCAAGGATGGTGTCATTGGAGGCTTGTGCGCTCTTGGTTTCGGTGCTGGTTTCTTCACCTACACCACGCAGCTTTTGATCCAGACAAATACATATACATATACAGATACAGATACAGATACAGATACAGATACAGATACAGATACAGATACAGATAGACCAGTAGTCAAGAATAATAGAAACTTGATAGTGTACACTTACCTGCTCTTATTTAAAGCATTGAACTTATACTTTAAGTACTCTGAGCCAAGTGATTGAAACACCATCCAGTGAAGGTAGTCACACATACTGGTGCGCATATTCTTCTATATTGATAGACTATGGAGTATCATAAAGTAGCTCTAAGAGTGATTTGAAGTATTATAGAGCACTATATTTTAGTACTACAGAATTGAATGTGTTACTTTCTACTCTAAATTTACCAATGGTCATTCCATCACGCAATCTTCTCATTACCCATGGCTACAAATACCAAGCTGGGATCTGCTAAACCTGAGGCACGCATAAATGTGAAGAGTTTCCCTCGGGTATCTTTTTACAACCGGTTGGGTAGCCCGATTTTAACCTTCTGAGGATTCAATAAAAGTAACAAAGTACATGAACATTTCATAAGAGTCTAACTGTTCTCATAGATTTATACGTGACTGATAGTATAATTGTTGGTTTCTGAGAGACCGAGCTTGTATAAGTAAGAGAAAAATGGTATTGAAACCTTACCAGAACATTGGTAAGTCTTCATTGTAGGAATTACTATGATGACACATATTATATTATAGTACTTCATCCAATGATGTCACATATTATATTATAGTACTTCATCCAATGATGACACATATTATATTATAGTACTTCATCCAATGATGACACATATTATATTATAGTACTTCATCCAATGATGTCACATATCATAGCCATTATGTTGAAAACCAGCAATGAAAGAGAGTGCTCTGATAACCACGGCTGGCTGGTTAGCCAACCATCTGTTTTCCTGCGGCAATCAATTGTGGTTACAAGGAATGGCTTGATGAAGGAAGAATCTCCAAATATATAAAGGGGACTTCGCCCCCATTTATTGTTAGTATCGATAATTGAATATCAACTGCCCGGAGGGATTCAAGATGCCTCCAAGAACCACACCCACCAAAAAATCACGTATTAAAAATACTTCACTGAGTACTGACCACTCTCCGTCTCCTATTCCTGAAGCAAACACTTCCCCTAGAGTGCTTACGTATCCTGATAAGACTGAGGTCAATATCTTATAGTATAAGTCACGCACTGGATATCACTCCCTGGTTAATCACAGGTTCTCCTGGTACCGCAACCGTCGTTGTAGATCAGGCGTTATCTTCTCTACACATTTTAGTACTTCATACAATGATGACCTGACCAATGGGGATCAAACAACGTACGCTTCTAGTTCCTCTGTGTAGTTTCCTACCAAGGAGATCTCACACATTATACTATACACTATATATCATCTTATACTTCTGCTATAAACTGTTGTACTGAAAAGAACTAGTTTCGCTATACACTATTATTTACCATACACTATTATTTACCATACACTATTATTTACCATACACTATTATTTACCATACACTATTATTTACCATACACTATTATTTATCATAATCTACTACTTTACCATAATCTACTACTTTACCATACACACATACCCTGAAACTTCTACTATCTATAATTTACGTACTGTTATGTTCTTCATACATATATGGCTGACTGTTACTACAGTCGTTGATGATACCAAAGAGAAGATCAGGACGGCTTCTTTAACTTTGAAGAGAAACCGGGCATCGAAAAACGCTTCACTAGATGATATCAAAAAGCTATGGATTAATTCCTTTAGTCTTGTTTCTTGGCTCCAGTCCTCTGTCGTGATCATACTAGAAACCCAGAATCATTAACACCTCTTTTCTCTTCGAATGGCTTTTCTCTTCGATTGGCTTTTCTCTTCGATTGGCTTTTCTCTTCGATTGGCTTTTCCCAGTTTCCCAATTTACGCCCTTCGCTGGGGCCCTAGAATCAGTTAGCCGTTTTTTCCGGACGTCTCGGGCTACGTCCCCCAGCACCTTCTGCAACACCCACCCATCGATTCTTCCCCTCTTTTCTCTTCTCTCACCCCAGTACTTTCCACACCTTCAGTCTTCTACATAATCCATTTTCTGGCACTTTCTGGGACCCCAGTTCTGTCCATACCTTTTGAGTCCGTTCTGTCCATACCTTCTGGGTCCACTAACTCTTTTGAGTTCCACAATGCTGCCTCTGAATCCACCCCAAACCTTCATTTTCGAATACTCAGACCCTGGTGTTTTGTTCATCACGCAACCCATACTTTAAATGATAATTATGATTCTCCAGGAGCAAATCACAAGTTCTGAACAACTTGTCAACTGACCACGGCCGACACTCACCAACACAAAAACTTACCAACATAAACTGACCACGGCCAAGACACTTACCAACACAAACTTACCAACATAAACTCACCAACACAAACTCACCAACACAAACTCACCAACACAAACTCACCAACACAAAAAAATAAAGCTCCACTGATTCCTCCGCTTCTGGTACTCGTTGGCCTTGGTCAATTCCCGGTCTGCCCAATATGCATTTCCGCTCATCTGGAGAATAGTCTCCTCCACCGTATCAAGCTGAGAGCCCTGCACACTGACCAAGTCGCCTAGGTCCTTGAAGATGGACTTGACCTCTCGGATGCTTCCTGCCGCCCGATCTGCCGGTTTTGATTTTCACTAAGAAGCCTGCTTGTCCACTGTTTCTTGTTGCTGTAGTTGTTGCTGTAGTTGTTCCTGTACTTGTTACTTGTTCCTGTATTTGGCCCTGTACTTGTTACTTGTTCCTGTACTTCTTACTTGTTCCTGTAGTTGTTCCTGTATTTGTTCCTGGTTCCTGTATTTGTTCCTGTATTTGTTCCTGGTTCAGGCGATCCTGTGCAATCTTTTGGTACGATCCGCAAAATAGTCATATGACCATGTGCATAGTAGCATGGCAAAAGAACCATAGTGAATTCTTCCGGTCTCAGATCTGTGCTGAAATTGGCCCAAATGTATTGACCAAGTGCAGTGAAGTCATTAAGAGGTGTGGAGTTTTCAATTAGTGAGTAGTGGTTCTAGTACTTAGTCATCTGTGGTAGTAGAAGAGTCTGGTGGCAGAAGAGTCTGGTAGAAGAACCTGGTAGTAGAAGAACCTGGTAGTAGAAGAACCTGGTAGTAGAAGAACCTGGTAGTAGAAGAACCTGGTGGTAGAAGAGTCCGGATGAGGCTAATAGACAATGAAACTGAATTGACTTGCGTGATATAGTACCACTTGAGTTACTATTGTTGTACCTCCCAACGTACAGATGGAAGCATACGGATAGACACTCAATGACATGCTTATGCTTGATGATGGGAGGGCTTATGCAGCGGCTTGGACACAGAGCAGCTCGAACAATAATGGTTTGGGCTGCAAGTGCTTTTCGTCGTATTGTGACGTCTTGACCATCTTGAATGCTCCCGTTCCAATACTCATGGTCTGGCCCAAAATGATGCACTCCGACACTCCCTCGATCTTGTCGTTTTTCATGTAGAACGAAGCATCGAACAAATGGTCGGTGGTCTTTTCAAACGAAGCCAATTGCAACACCGAGTCCCGCATCTTGGAAAGTCCAAACCGAGTGATTCCCAACACTTCTCCCTTATATGTCATGACATCTCCCAATAACTGGATATGTCTGGGGTCCACACTCATTCCGTGCTTACTCATGGTGTAGTCGATTTCACCAATAATCGATGAGCGGGCTGCTTCAATTCCAAGCACTTCGTAAACCTCCAAAATATGGTTGGTGGTTGTCTTGGTGCCCACCACTCCATCGGTGCTCATCACCTGCTTGAGCCCGTACCCTTCCACCAAAAGCTCCTTTTTGTTGTCGTCCTTGATGTTGATCACTGCTCTGGAGATATCCGAAAGACCCTTGATCACCACATCCGGAAGCGCTCTCTTGAGCTGTTGCATGCGGAAAAAGAGCAGGTTGTTGCGCTCGTGGCTCTTGTAGTCGGAAATAGCTGTTCTAGCCAAACTCTCGGTCTTGCCTTCCCGAAGCGTCACCAACACGTTGATGCGGTCCTTGCCATAAACAGAAACCTCATTGTTCATGATCTTGAGCTTGGGGGCATTAACCAACGCTAGTCTGATATTGTCCAAAGTCAACTCCAACTGCAACTTCTCGATGGTCTTGGTATCGATCTTAATGGAAAGATATGCCATATCGTTTTTATAAACATCCTCAATGTAGTAGGCCACATCTCGGAGAAGAGTCTTTTCAATACGGCCTTTCACAACTCTTGCTGCCACCTCATCATCATCGTTAACCAAAACAGAGTTGATGATAGGCGTAGAGATCACTTTAGCTGCATTGATGATCTCCTTGATACGGGGCACACCAAGTGTGACATTCATGGAGGCCACACCGGCAAAGTGGAAAGTCTTCAACGTCATCTGGGTTCCTGGCTCTCCAATGGAATGCGCTCCAATGGCTCCAACAGCCGTTCCGGGCTCCACCTTGGCCTTGACGTATTTATAGAGGCACTGCTCCATGAAGGTCTCCACTGCTTTCTGCAGGACCTTAGCAAGCTGGTGCACGGCATTGGCTTTAATTTCGTCCTCGTCCACAAGCATATCATCCAATACCTCGATCTTGGACAATAAAGGCTGCAAGCCCTTTTCTTGACGCAACCTGGCCACACGGTCGGCTTTTTTGGTCACGTAGTCCCGGATGGACCGGTAAAACGCCCGCTCGGCATCTTTCTGGTCAATGAACTGAACCTGGTCACCAATATCAGCATCGATTTGTCTTCCCAAGTTGTCGTACCGTGTGAGTCGTTGCTCTAATGGCTGCAACACCTTCTCCACGATCTCCAAGATCTGGTAGGGGTACAATTCAGGATCGGAGTTGTTGAAGGTGATATTAAGCGCATGGTCCCATTGCCGGTTGAAGTTGACAGGCTGGGCATCTCCCTCCATCTCCATGGGGTCCAAGCCGTCACCTCCATAGGTAAACTGCACAATACCATTGGAGGAGTTTCTCACTGTATTGTCGTACGAAGCAGACAAGTCCTCTAGGGACTTCATAAGACGTCTGGACATGTAACCCGTTTCGGCCGTCTTGACTGCAGTATCCACCAAACCCTCTCTTCCGGAAATGGCGTGGAACAAGAACTCCGGTGCAGTCAACCCACTGTAAAATGAGTTGGACACAAAACCCTTGGATTGAGGCGACTTGGAGAACTTGGTGAAGTGTGGTAACGACCGGTCCTGGAATCCATCCGGCACACGGTTTCCCGAGATAATCTGTTGACCCACCACGGCCACCATCTGAGACACATTCAAAGTGGAACCCTTGGAACCACATGTAGCCATAATAAGAGGAGCGTTCAACGGGTCAAGTTCCCGGATACACACCTCTCCCACCTCTTCTCTGACCTTGGACAATAAACCTCCGATCTTGGCCTCCAAGGTCTCCTCCTCATTGCACCCCGGCTGGGTCTCCAACTTGCCTGTATTGTAGAGTTTGATCAACTCGTCACACTTGGCATAGGCATCCTCCACCATGACTTCCTTCTTGGCCTTTAAGTCGGACCCAGGAGTGACGTCATTGATTCCAATGGAGAAGCCCCGGTCTCCCAAGTACCGTGCACACAACTTGGCCATTCTGTTCATGGCTGTGGTGGCCGCATCCGGCCCGTAGTCTCTCAAAATGGTATAGAACACCGAGTGTTTCTTTCCATCTCCAAGCGTAGACTTGTCCATGACTCCACTCAATATCTGCGAGCCCCGGATCACCACGTACCCATCGTTGGGCGACATCTCCAGGGGCCAGTGACTCCGTTTGGGAGGGTGGAAGGTTTTATTCTTGGCATCTACGTTGATCACCACATTGGACTGTTTGTTGGGCCGGATCAAAAGCGAAAACACCTGTTTTCCTGTCCAAAGGGCCACCGGCTTGAAGATGGCCGGCGCAGGAATGTCAAACTGGAGGTGTGCATCCGACATCATACACAAGAGCTGGGATAACTGCGCTCGCGTGAAGAACGTGTCCTTATGGGAAATGAGATATGAACCAGTGATGAAATCCTGGGTAGCGGCAATGATGGGTTCTCCCGATTTCGGGGTCAAGAGGTTATTCTTCACCCCCATTAAGTTGATGGCCTCTGCTCGGGCCTCCTCTGTTTGGGGAACATGCAAGTTCATTTCGTCACCATCAAAATCAGCATTGTATGGGGTACACACACACTCGTTCAACCTGAAAGTTCTCCAAGGCCGGATCTTGGCATAATGCGATAAAATGGAAAGACGATGCAACGAAGGTTGACGGTTGAAAAGCACCACGTCTCCATCCTCAAGGTGTCTCTCCACCACATCGCCAATGTGTAATGATTTGGCCAACTTGACCCTGTCTCCGAACTTCAAGTTACGCTTGGCCACCTCATTCTGCTTGAGCACGTAATTTGCTCCGGGATGAACTGAAGGACCATTGAGGATAAGTTTCTGCAACTTCTGCCGGTTGTACCGCGTACATTTCTCCGGGTACGTCAAGATCTTGGCCACACGGTCAGGAACAGCCACCTCATCGACACGAAGATTGGGGTCGGGCGAAATCACCGTCCGGCCCGAGAAATCCACTCTTTTTCCCAGCAAGTTTCCACGGAACCGGCCCTGTTTTCCCTTCAACCGTTGGCAAAACCCACGGATCGGTTTCGCCAGCTTCGACCCACCTCCCATGCCTCCAGGCATCAATGCAGGGTTGGCCAGGTCCGAGTTGATATACATGGCCACTGAAAGCTGTAAGTAGTCCCATTGTTCCATGAGGTTATTGATGGAGATTCCCTTCTCGATACCAGCCTTAATGAGCGAAGACGTCCACACAATCTCGGTCAACTTGACGGTCAAGTCGTCCTCGTTGGACTGCGCATCCATCATCACCGATGGCCGGATACACACGGGGGGAGCAGGCAAGTACCTCCAGATATACATTTCCGGGCGGCCTCCACGGCCAGCATCAATGCCCAAAAGCTCGCAGTCTGCAGGAGCAATCTGCTTGAACAAGCTCAACACCTTCAACGGGTTCAAGTCTTCGGAAGCCCGTTTGGCAAACTTCTCCACCTCCGGGTTCCGGGCAAACACATCCTCAAACTCTGCATCCCAGGCCTCCTTCTCCGGCACCAGCTTCTTGCCTATATAGCGGAACGTGTCGTGGACGATCTTCAAGGCTGCGGGCCCCGCACCAGCCGCGGCTTTCTTCACCACTCCATTAATGTGTTGGCACTTCAAACAGCGGCGTTGTTTCTTACACTGATCCAGCACTTTCTTGAGGATCTTCATCCTCCGTAAATTATCAATATTGGGCCGTCTCAAATCCGCCACAAACGCCCGTTTTGTACTTTCGTCAAGAAGAAACGACGCACAATTCTTGCAGATACACTGAAGCACCTGAATAATGGCCTTGAAGTAGCCCACATGGAATACAGGAAGCGCCAAGCGAACGTGGCCAAAATGGCCATGGCACGAGGCCAAGTTCCCGTGGCAAGTGGCACATTCTACGGCATTCGACAGCGACCCCATCCGGGTATCCAAGGCTCCAGACTCCCGCACCGTGCGGCCCTTTTCCAAGTCATACAAGTCCCGCGTGGTGACCTCGACCTCGGACTGCGCCACGATATCTTTGGCCAGAAGGGCGCCAAACTCAAGGCCCTTAATACACTTGGGCGCCTCATCAATGACTACCTCTTTCATCGGGGATTGCAGTGTGATGATCAGTGTGTAGAGGTGCAGAATATATAGTAAAGAGAGTGCGTACGGTGATGATTTAGCGATGCTTTTCGCACCCTCCCACCAGAACATCAGTACATCCCCCGCCAACCCAAACGCTCAATCAAACTCAACGCCACTCTACTCGCAATAACCTCACACTTATTTCTCACTCCACTGAATTCACCACCTAGTTCTCGCACTAATTTCTTGCACCACTGATTTCACCACTGAATTCTCGCACCACTGAATTCTCACATTGCCACATACTCATACTACTTACTGCCACACACTAGTTACCCAAAACATACACGCCGTTATACTTACTTATACACCGTTTATCTAGATGTCAGAGGAAAAGAAGATCATCAAGACGTTGGAGGAGGACGACGAGTTCGAGGACTTCCCTGAGGACTCGCAGTGGACGGTGCAGCCCAACTCCGCCCTCAATGCCGCCAACCTCTGGGACGAGGACTGGGACGATGAGGATGGCAACGACGACTTCTTGGACAAGTTGAAGGACGAGTTGAAGAAGGCCCAGAAGAGCATGTGAGGAGGTTGTTTGGAGCGGGATGGAGTTGGTTTGGTCTGGTCTGATTTGGCTTTGATCGATTGGATCTGATTTGGCCTGATTTGGCCTGATTTGGCTTTGATCGATTGGATCTGATATGAATCTGAAGGTGGTTGAATTGGATTGACTCTGAAGATATCTTTGGCTGGATTTCTGGATCTGTGGCTGAATCTTGGCCGGCTGTTCTGGTATTACATCGAACCACGAGATTAGATGATAGGAAATTCAGAATGAGGTTTTTTGGATTTTGATTTTATGAGATTGGATTCTATAATTCTATGATTGGATTCTATGATTGGATTCTATGATTGGATTCTATGATTGGATTCTATGATTGGATTCTATGATTGGATTCTATGGAGACTCGTATGGGGCCTTGATTCTTTGAAGATTGCTTTCTTTGGAGATCGAATCTATGGTTGCTATTTATGTGCGCCTGACCATGTGGAGGATTGTACCACCAGACGGATCTATCAGTGTACAAGGATGTCAAGATTGGTCGGAGTCCATGTCAATTTTTCTAATTGAAAGATCGTCATGATCTGGCTTTGGTTGCTTTTTGATCAATGGTGGCATGCTCAAATATCTAATGGAAACGATTGAGAAAATGCAAAGGAAACCATGAGCTTCCTTTTCTATTGGTGTATGGGCACGACAGAGCCTTATATGTGGATTTCTGTTCGCTTGTGAGGATTGTTCCAAGTGGAGACCCTTAAGGTGACAACGATTCAATCTTGAATTCGTTCTCTTACACTGTCTACCAACTTTGCAGTCCAAATTGACGAGTCTGAATTTCATCATGTGCTACTCAAACGCTGTTCAGCCCACTGCCATAATAATCTGCTCTACCGCCTAGTCTAATCTACAATTTAGTTGTGTAGTAGTGTACTTAATCAGGTACTATGGACAGTGGTACAGTAGTACGATGCTGGTGGTATCCTAGTTGCTTGTTCTTTACAAACGTTTATGCCTTACTGATACTATGCTCGGTTCCTCAGGACCAGAGCGTCTTGTATAGAAGAGAACATTGGCAAGCCATCATTGTATGAGTTACTATGATGGACACCGCATCAAAACTATTATAGTACTTCATACATATGGCCTAGCCATTGTTAGAATCAGATTCTTAGACTTCCTAATTCCTCATGTAGTGTCCTACCAAATCTAACACTGTATATGTATAGTTATATATTGTATATGTTAGACCCACCATGGGTAAACACACTACCCATAGAGGTATTCTTAGAGCCTACGAATGCCAATGACTCGTCCAAGGCGTCATACCGCGCGACTTGGATCCATACTTTCACCTTACCTCGTGACATGGCGTTTAACCGCCATGCTCCACTTCTCTGGTACTCACTGGCTAACTATATAAGTACTTGGATCCCCACCTATTGGGGATCCATCGGCGAATAAACATACAAAACAGAGTACTGGACGTAACCAGAATCTAACAGTATATATGTAGTTATATATTGTATATATGTAGTAAAATACTGTATATATGTAGTTATATATTGTATATATGTAGTAAAATACTGTATATATGTAGTAAAATACTGTATATATGTAGTTATATACTGTATATATGTAGTTATATATTGTATATATGTAGTTATATACTGTATATATGTAGTTATATATTGTATATATGTAGTTATATATTGTATATGTATAGTTATATACTGTATATATGTATAGTTATATTGTAGAATAGAGTAAAGAGTATAGACTATGTAGCGGACTTAGATGCAGTACTGGATGGTCTAGAAATCACGGAATCTTTTTCTATTTGAAAATATCGGAGTACTAAAGAATGAGCATAAGAACTTTAGGTGGAGAGGAGAAATGACGAGGTGCGCACCATTTTTGTATGCCCAGGAAATGACTGCAAAAAACCGCGAACTACTCTCTGGACCTTACTCCCATACGACTGGAAAAAGTTGAAAATAGCATCCCCTAAACTCTATTCTTTATATATATCATGTTTTATTTTATAACTTAATATTATCTTCTAGCTGGTTTATATAACTTGGTATCATGAGTATAATTTATATATGTGTTTAATTTTTCCTTCATATAATATATCGTTTATAATGAAGTATTGTTAGACCCACCATGCGTAAATACACTACCCATAGAGGTATTGCTAGGGCTACGAATGCCAATGACTCGTCCAAGGCGTCATACCCGTGACTTGGACTCATCCTTTCGTCTTACCTCGTGACATGGCGTTTAACCCTCTGCTCCACTTCTCTGGTACTCACAGGTTAGTTATATAATTACTAGGATCGTCACTTATTGAGATACATCAACGAATGACCATAACTCCCAGCATTAGACGTATTGAAGAATCTAACAATACTCCTAGAATAGTCATATTATACACTATACTATACACTAGTCATATTATACACTATACTATACACTAGTCATATTATACATTATACTATACACTAGTCATATTATACACTAGTCATATTATACATTATACTATACACTAGTCATATTCTATAGTCATATTCTATACTATACTATACACTAGTCATATTCTATACTATATGTCAGATCCGCCGTGGGTAGTAACCTAGCTATGGAGGGATTAGAAAGTCTCTCAGCCCGATCCTCTTTAGGGCTACTAGGAACGCCGTCTCACGTCGTTCGACCATCAACAATGATGGCCCTTTTTCGAAGATGCCAATAACAACCATCACCATTGTTCTGGTGAAGATTTTTCACCGCCACGTTTCTCTTCAAAAGCTATATAAATCGCACTAGTTCCTTTTGGTAACCATCAACGGATAAATAGATAAATTAGTACAATACGTTCAACAAGAATCTAACACTATACTATACTCTATACTATAGTCATATTCTACATTATAGTCATATTCTACATTATAGTCATATTATACACTATAGTCATATTATACACTATAGTCATATTATACACTATAGTCATATTATACACTATAGTCATATTATACACTATAGTCATATTATACACTATAGTCATATTATACACTATAGTCATATTATACTCTATACTATGTTCTATACTATACTATACTATACTATACTATACTATACTATACTATACTATACTATACTATACTATACTATACTATACTATACTATTAGATCCACCAGGTAGCATCCTACCTGTGGAGGTTTTTTAAGCCCTCACTGTCTAATCCTAACAATGGCCATGCCAAGACGCTAAGACCCAACATCACACAATGTTGGGACGGCGTTCAGTGCTATTTTTCCCGTGCTAAGTCGCACGTCCTTTTTCTCTAAAAGTATTTAAGTACCTCAGATTTCTCCCTAGGAGGAATCATCGGCGAATGAACATAGTAAACAGAGTACCTGACGAAACCGGAATCTAACATATACTATACTATACTATACTAGACCATCTCTTATGGTTCTTCACGACTTGTTCTACTATACCACCCTAAGTTCAACACTTCACCAAGTTTACCAACTCACCAAGTAGCAGGTGTACTGAGCTAACCTGAGAAGTTAATCCTGACCGAATAGTCTATAGCATAGCAACTAAAAAGGTGTCAACCAGGCAAAGTAGTTAGGATATACTGGCTTAGTTAAACGGCAGAAAATCGATCGCATAAGTCACAATTCCAGCAACCTGCCGTAGAAATTGCTGGCAAAATGATTAACTACTCACATGAGCTGAATACTTTAAGAGTAGTACTGTGCCAAATTGGGTCCAATAAGTGTGAAAAACATGTGGCCAAAATTGAAAAGAGAATTCTTTTCAAGAGTGGGTGTTTGATTTTTTACACTATCACTTAAGGGTAATGTACTTTTCTTCATTTGGCCCTTTCATCAACTGTAGTTATTTATATTGAATTTCTTTTATATTCACTGACATTATATAATGTTTCATCCAATACCTCATCTACTTTTGTATCTCTAATTATTTTCACTTTTTTCGTGACGTTCAAAGGTATTGATGCTTTGGATTTGAAGATTTAGTGCTTGGAAAATAAGGTCTTGGTCCCTCGAAATAATCAGGATATAACAGAAACTAGTCGGCTCTTTGAACGACTTCTAAGAATGCTGTTGGGCTAAGTGTTTTACTATAGTGAAGTGACTTTGCTTTGCTCTCGATAATGTTGGCCCACTACTCCAGTCTGGCTCTTTTGTCCGAACACATAATAATAAACTTCGGTTTCTTGATAGTTGGTGTAAGTTGGTGCCGGTTGCTTCCAACAAGAAGTCTTTAGAGAGAAGGCTGCGGCAAACAACCACCAAGGTGGAAAACATGATGGCCGACCTTGGGAATCAGGAGAAGTTGGCCAGAGAACTGAGTGTTTCACTTACTGAAGAACAGGCAGCTTTGGACCGCTTCGAAGCGGAGATTGAGTCTCTTATAGAGTGCAGTGTAGTGCAGTTTATATAGTGTAGTGCAGTTTATATAGTGTAGTGCAGTTTATATAGTGTAGTGCAGTTTATATAGTGTAGTGTCGTGTAGTTTATATAGTATATATAGTATAGTATAGTATAGTGTATATAGTATAGTATATATAGTATAGTATATATAGTATAGTATAGTATAGTATAGTGTATATAGTATAGTATAGTATAGTATAGTATAGTATAGTATAGTATAATATAGTAGGACTGAGTACTACTACGACGTAAAAAGTGGGTTGTAAAAGAGTAATACTACCAATAGTGAAAGTAACGGTATAGTGTCGGTGTCAGGACTGATACGATATGAACACTAATAAACACAAATTCCTTATGGATCTTCTGGCAGTTGTGGGGATCAAAATAACATGGACCCTCGTACGTACAGAGGACGGGTCATACTACTATACCCTAAGTACTCTACACTATCCCCATTTATATCTATCCCCATTTATATCTATCCCCATTTATATCTACCACCATTTATATCTATCACCATTTATACTATATAGTAATTTTTATGCTCATCACTATAGCACTCTTCAGTATAAATTCATGTACTATACTCTCACTATATACGCCATAAGTACTCTTCCCCACACTCCACACTCCACACTCCACACCCTACACTAGACTACACGGTACACTGTACCAAACTGTACTACACTGCACTGTACACTATACTATACTATACACCATACAGGAAATCCTACTTCACACTCTATACTACTCTTGCTTCTCCGCATACTATATTCTACTCCATTCTATAATCTTCTACTACTCTTTGCTATACACAGTATTACACAGTAATATACACCATACACTCTGTACTACTCCATATACACTACTTCATTTCCATTACTCCATATACACTACTTCATTTCCATTACTCCATACACACTACTCCATACACACTACTCCATATACACTACTTCATAAAAACTACTCCATATACACTACTTCATACAAACTACTCCATAAAAACTACCCCATATACACTACTCCATATACACTACTGCATAGTATTGTTAGATCCACCATAGTTAGTACTCTAGCCATGGAGGCATTATGAACCCCGCTGCCTGAGATTAGCAATGGCCACTGTTAAGGCCTTCTACTCAGCCTTCCCTTCTCTTGAACAGTTACATATGCAGGCCAGATTCCCCTTTCGATAATAAAGTTGACTTGGTGCTTAGCGAGGTAACAAGAATCTAACACCTATAGTAGTCCATACTACACACTCTATAATACACACTCTATAGTCCATACTACACTGTACTACTGTAGTACTCTATATAATGTAATCCTCAATATCATGGATGTAAAGAAGTAGCTAGTGTACTCTGTCATCACTATAGTACCATGTCTATCTAGTGTACTCTGTCATCACTATAGTACTCTGTCTATCTAAATTGTACTCCAGTATAGTGCTACTGTTCACTATGGCACTTTAGACTGCTACTATAGTACTATTATCCCTACTCTCTGATTTCCACTACTGCACATTCTCCAGATAAGTGCCTGGTGATTGAATCAGTGGGATTTAAGACTTTATTGGCCGAATCATTCTGATAAGTTTGGCATGGTGTTCGCTGTTTTCAGTGTCCCCACTATATCCATTGACTTGCAGAAACGATTCGTGGTTGAATCGGCAGCGACTATTTGCTATGTTTGGATTTTGCTGCATTCTTCAACAGCTTCTCCCTGTATACTTAATCCCTGTATGAGTCAACCTTGTATATGACACTTGCAGTATTTGAATGCCTGCGATCTTCATCATAGGAAACTGATGCAGATCTAGATACTAACCTAGATACACTAGATCAAACAAGACCTTGTTCCAGATTCGATTGATCCAAAACCTTCAGCTCTGTCCACATCCAGATCCACCAAGATCCTGATAATGATGATATAACTGGTTCAATTCCTCCAGATTCAATGCAGATGATCCATTCGGATCGAAAATTTTGGATCTTGGTCAGTTGGAGGTACACAATCAATGCTGTTGGATCATGCGTAGAAATTGACGGACTTCGATTTGCGGGCCTGCACCTCACCAATGGCCTCGACAAAGTCTTCGTGGCGAATGATGGACTTACCATTTCTCAAAGCAATCATTCCGGCCTCAACAGTTACAGCCTTCAACTGAGCTCCGTTGAACTCATCCGTGGACCGAGCCAACTCTCTCCAGTTCACCGAGGAACTGTCGCAATTGAGCTTTCTGGCGTGGATCTTCAACACAGACTCACGGGCTTCTTCAGAAGGCAACGGAAATTCGATTTTTCTGTCCAAACGTCCCGAACGCAATAATGCCGGATCGAGGGTATCCACACGGTTAGTAGCGGCCAAAACCTTGACACGGTCGTCGGAGCCAAAACCGTCCAACTGGTTCAACAACTCCAACATGGTGCGCTGCACCTCTCTGTCTCCCGATTTGTCTGAGTCGAAACGCTTGGTTCCAATGGCATCCAATTCGTCAATGAAGATGATAGTTGGGGATTTCTCCTTGGCAAGAGCAAATGCATCCCGCACCAATTTGGCACCGTCTCCAATGAACATCTGCACCAATTGAGGAGCAGCCAACTTCAAGAACGTAGCTCCAGATTGTGCTGCACACGCCCTGGCAAGCAACGTCTTTCCTGTACCCGGAGGTCCGTACATGAGAGCACCTTTGGGGGGCTTGATGCCCAAGGTCTTGAACTTTTCAGCTTGTTTCATGGGCAACACCACGGCCTCAATTAACTCCTCGATCTGTTTATCCAAGCCACCGATATCGGAGTAATCCTCGGTGGGTTTCTCGTCCACCTCCATGGCCTTGACACGCGAGTCGTACTCCGAAGGTAAGGTATCCAAAATGAGGTAGGAATCCTTATTGACACCAATCAAATCATTTGGTTTCAAGGTTTCGGGCGCCACCAACCCAACGAGCGGCAAGAAAATGGTCTGCCGGGTCAGAGTCTTGATCACCGCCAGCTTGCCCAGTCTAGCAGCATCGGTATCGACATTAGCACCTTGTTCCACGGCCTCTTTTTCAGCATCAATATTCAAGATCTCCACGACGTTCCCCACCAAATACGGCAATTGCTTGTTGTTGTTGATTTTCTCCTGGTTATCCTTGATCCGCTCGGTCATGACGGCCTTTTCGTGCGAAAGACGCTGCGACTCGGAGTACATCACCTGGATGTCATTGTACAAAAGCTTTGTGCGGTTGATGATGTCCTGCGTAGAGGAGCTGGCGATCTCGGCCTGGAACGAGTCGTCCTGGTCTAATTCCTCTAGCGTGGTCATGATGGAGGAGTGCAGTGAAGTGGAGTGGAGTGGAGTTGTAGGTTGCCACCGCGCTCCATTTGAGAGTGTACACCTGCTCGCGCACCCGTACACCAAAACACCAATACCGCATCATAGACTTGTAGCCTATGAATATATATACTTCGCGATCTTGATAGTGATTAATCCTTATATTTTCCATTGATACGAACACCCATACAGCCACCCAAGCATCATAGGTTATTATTATTATTATTATTATTATTATTATTATTATTGCTATTATTATTATTATTGCTATTATTATTATTATTGCTATTATTATTATTATTATTATTATTATTCCATCATTACTATTATTCCATCATTAAACAAATCTCACATTCATATTTTTATCTAGGGATTTATTAATTTTTCCTCCTTATTAATTTTCCTCCTTGTTAATTTTTCCTTCCTTTTTTTAGGAGCATGTTCCTCCTGCCCAGCAGTTTCGCATTTTGGTGCACCACACTTATCCTCAGCTTCAGTTCTCAGAAGATCATTTTTCCTCCATACATACCCACTTTTACACCCGTGCACCCAAACACCCGCATAACCACAATACGTCTCACCCTCGACTTCTCGTAGTGCTATCTAGCCGTACACCCGTACACCCGTACACCACATAATAAAAAGATCCATACACCATTGATCTGCCTTTCAAACGCAATTATATTCATCTTTGTTTCTTTTTTTTACCTGTATCATTGTTTCTTCTCTGTTTCATGTTTTCTTTGTTCATCCGTTTCATTGTTTCATCTCCGTTTCATCTTTGTTTCTTGTTGATGTACCTGCATATGCCCGCGCAGTGAGTGCAACAGAATCGCTAGCACACCATTCCAACCACGACATGAGTAGACCGTTCCAACCCAAACTCCAGTCGATCCCGTCGGTCCTGCACATCAGCCGGCCCCGGAGTGGCGCCGACGGCGCCGACGGGCCCGAACATCAATTGCCTGTTCAGGGAGTTCCCGAAGGGCCCGACACCCCTGCATCTGCCCCCACCTCCGTTTCACATCCAAAACCCCCGACCTTCCAACTCGACCCCCCATTTGTCGCTACCCGCCGCGACCAATCTGAAACAAATCACAGTGACTCTGAAATAAGCGTTTCTAAAGTTAGATCCCTTTCGGATCCCTCTAAAAACAGGGACGATTCCTTCGATGCGGATTTCGATATGGACCTCCATGAACCCTCGCCTGGTCACGTGTCCATCCCCCCTACTCTCCCTCCTACCAAAGGAGTAGGTTTGGAGATCCCCGAACCGTTTGCTGGCCATTCCAGAAGCTCTAAAAATAACTTTGAAAGTGGCACCGTTGCTGGGGACATTAATGGGACCCCTGGTGTACGGGTTTTGGGGCCCTCTTTCTCTGATTCTGTCCAATTCAGTGTTCCTGAATCTACTAATTCTCAATCTATTGGTTCTAACCAATTCAATGAACCTAATCTTACTGCTTCTCACTCTACTGGTTCGGGTCAAAATCATGAAAAAATGGGTGGTTCGGCCTATAGTCACCAGGCCATATTAAGACCCACCCAGCCATTTGCTGCGGCTCTTCCAGCCCTAGTGGCTATTCCCCTTTTGGTCAGCTCCAGTAACCTTTCGCTTCTGGCAATAGAGGATAATTCGGTGTGCGCACGACTGGCCATGGCTCTTCTTCAGACGTGTCTACTTCTTTTGGCCACCCGGGGTGTTTGCAAGTATACGCAGAAAACAGCAGTGCTTGGATCAGCCAGTTTTGCAGCAGCTGCTTTCCTGTTTTTTGTGGCATGTCTGATTTTGCCTCATACTAGAACAGCCACGCTTCTTTTCTGCGTGTTTGTGAGTCCGGTTAACGTGGCCCTCCCAGTCTTTTTCATCTACGACATTTACTCAATAGTGAGTGTGACTCAGACTTCGCTGAATCTGGGGCTTAATTTGGTGGCCTGTGTATCTGGATACGTGGCCTTATTAACGTGTTACTTTCTAGTGCAACGTGTGATCAAAGGTAAACCGGACCCTGTCCACGTGCCGTTGGTAGGTGTTGTTTTGGGAGGAGTGGCTTCTATGGCAGTGCTCGTGACTGTGTACATGGACCGGATCCACCTTCCATTTTTGGGCATTTCCACGGCCACAGCTGCCATTTTGGCGTTTCTGTACCTGGACTCGCTTCTTGGGTGCAAGCGAAACCTTGTGCTCGTGGCGACGTTCTCATATGGGCTTGAAATTTTTGTTCTCAAGGCCAGACCCTATGGTTTTCTCGATGCCTTGGTGTGCGTGGGAATTCCAATGCTAGTGAAGGTGGAGCGGAGGGAATTGGAGCACCCGAAGAAGTTTGGACGTTCTTTGGAGGTTCTGGAAAAAGACGATAAGCCTCGGATGCTTAAGGAGATCTTGGCCCACTCGGATACCAGGGCCATCTTCAACTTCCTCATGCTCAATACGGCATTCATGTTCGTGCAGCTTGTATACAGTTTCCGGTCCAAATCGTTAGGGCTTTTATCAGATTCCTTGCATATGGCTCTTGACTGTGCATCGTTGGCGTTGGGACTAGTGGCTGGAGTCTTACTGAAGAATGAGGTGGATGTGAACTCCAAGTTCCCATTTGGGCTCCGCAATTTCGAAATCTTGGCTGGCTTTGCCAATGGAACATTGCTTGTGGGGATTTCAGGAAGCATCATATTTGAAGCCATTGGAAGGTTATTCAATCCTGTATCGTTGCAGCAAACCACGGAGTTGATCATTGTTTCTATTCTTGGACTATTGGTCAATATCGTGGGGATTTTCGCATTCAACCATGGTCATGGACACTCTCATGGACACTCTCATGGACACAGCCACGCGACCTCCCATTCCCACTCCCATTCCCATTCCCATTCCCATTCACACGACTCAAGCTCTCATGATTCCCATGAAAAGTGTGGCGACTCAGATGGTTCTGGCGAGACTCTGGAGGAGATGAACGATAATATGAGGGGCATCTTCCTCCACATCTTGGCGGATACCTTGGGGTCTGTTGGCGTGGTAATCTCGACCATTCTCACCAAACTCTTCACGTGGCAAGGGTTTGATCCCGTGGCCTCCATCATCATTGCGGCCTTGATCTTCATGACTGCACTTCCTCTTATGAAGTCGACTGCATCTACGCTTCTCCTTAAATTGGACACACGGAAGGAAAACGCCGTACGTGACTCGCTTAATGGCTTGACCAAAATTAAAGGCATCAAGTCGTTCACGTCGCCCAGGTTCTGGGCTGCCGATAAGACTATCACGGGCTTGATCCATGTGCAGGTGTACCGGGGTGAAAACACTGCCCACTTGCGGAAACAGTGTGAGGCGGTGTTCAAGGAAAATAACATCAACGCTTTGATTCAGATGGAAAACGACTACGATTCCTGCTGGTGTCGGAGCTAGGTTGAAAGTCTGTTGGTAGGTGTGCTTGCGGTGTACGGGTGCGGTGTACGGGTGTACCGATCATCGCTGGTGTACTGACCTGACATAGTCTAACAAATCAGCCATCGCGAACAGTTCCCACACCATGTCTAGAGTCGGGGTACTAGTGCTTGGCCCAGCGGGCGCAGGCAAATCTACGTTTTGCAACTCCATTATATCCCACATGCAGTCGATCGGGCGGCGAGCCCATATCGTCAACCTCGACCCAGCCGCAGAGGCCCAGGAGTACGAGTTCACCGTGGATATCCGGGACTTGATCAGTTTGCAGGATGTCATGGAGGAAATGGATCTCGGGCCCAATGGTGGTTTGGTATACTGTTTTGAATACCTCCTTAACAACTTGGACTGGTTAGACGAAGAGATTGGCGACTACAACGACGAGTACTTGATTTTCGACTGTCCCGGGCAAATTGAGCTCTACACGCATGTGCCAGTTCTCCCCACGATTGTCCGGCACCTCAAGACGCTGTTGAACATCAATTTGTGTGCCACGTATCTATTGGAGGCGCCCTTTGTGGTGGACCGGTCCAAGTTTTTCAGTGGTGCTCTTAGTGCAATGTCAGCCATGATTCTCTTGGAGTTACCACACATCAACATTTTATCCAAAACCGATTTGATCAAAAACGAAGTGTCTCGTAAGGAATTGAAGCGTTTTTTAAACCCAGACCCATTGGTCTTGGAATCGGCACAGGCCGAGCGTGAGTCCAGGTTCAACGAAAAGTACTCACGCTTGAATAAGGCCATAGCACACTTGGTGGACGATTTTGGCATGGTGCAGTTTCTCCCGCTTGATTGCTCGAAGGACCTGACGCTGGTGGCCACGATTTTGAGTTATATTGACGATGTGACGCAGTGGTCCGAGGGGCAGGAGCCAAAGGAGCCGGTGGAGGAGTTGGAGGTGGAGGAAGAGGATTGAGGTCTGAGATCAAAAATCGAGGACCTCAAATTTGAAGACCTCGACCTCAGACCTCAAGACTGAAGGGAGATGAGTTTTAAATGTTGATCTCAGAGCCTCAAGAGAGAGACGAATGTGTGAGATAGAGACTGAAGGCCTAAGACAAGATCTCAAGAGAAGGGGAGCTCAGTCTCAAATGTCCCCAAGAGAAGCAGGTGAAAGGAATGTGTGTGGTCGTGATTGAAAGCTCGAGAGGGATGACATTTAAGAGATAGAGGTCAGAGGTTGAACTCTTTGCCATTGAAGACGTCATAGTCGAAAAGATCAGTCTCAGAACTTGGCCAGATCTTGATAGAAGGAGTGATGGCGGCGTGATTTCACGTGACTAAGATTCAAGAAGAAAATCATAGGTCTGAGTCAGAAGAAGGAAAGCACTAGGTCAAAATTAGAAGGGACTCGAAACTCAGAACATGAAGGTGCAAGATTGAAGAGCTTAAGTTAAATGGAAGTTTGAGAAGTGGCTCGAACTGAGAGGGGCTCTCAAAAAAAGAAAAAAACTAATGCCGATTATCATCATATCCCCATCTTCAAAGAATTCTTCTCCCTTATTCAAGCATAGATGAGGAAAAGATATTATATTTCAGGTGTTAGACAAAACATGAGCCGAGCACTAGCCGTTCAAGATTGGGGTGCGTGCCCAGCCAATAAGCTGGCCGGCTACCCAGGTCAAAACAACAGGCCGAACTAGAAGGCCGGTAAGACCATTGAGCCGGGATTGGTGGATCCTTAACCAATCTGAGCAACTAAAAGGGCTTCTCGGGTTGATTTCCCGGAGTCAATGCATCTGGCTTGGTTCTCGCAGCCAATCTAAGGTCGTCCCAGGTGTTTTCCTTAATATTTTGCTCCTTGATATCAACTAGCTCCGATTCGTGTTGAAAAATCGTCAACGAATATAGGACCGATTAGGTATAAATGTAGTAAGGGATCTAGCACTTCGTATCTTATAATTTTTCCATACAGTACACCATGCTTCATACAGTACACCATACACTCACCATACACTCACCATACTCCATACTCCATACTCCATACTCCATACTCCATACTCCATACTCCATACTCCATACACTACTCCATACACTACTCCATACACTACTCCATACACTACTCCATACTCCATACACTACTCCATACTCCATACACTACTCCATACTCCATACACTACTCCATACACTACTCCATACACTACTCCATACACTACTCCATACACTACTCCATACTCTACTCCATACACTACTCCATACACTACTCCATACACTACTCCATACTCTATACACTACTCCATACTCTACACATTTACATGACCCCGAAGATAACAACCAAAACCCATCAGTAATGGTCTCAAGAGGGGTCTGAAGAGTAATCGAGACCAGTGGTCTGAGACTTCCGAGGACCCTCCAAAGTTAAAAAAGCCTATGAGTATCTTGGTTCTGTTTCAAAATATTCTCCCTAGAGTCTATATCAAAGTCTCTGATTTACGCCTCTCAGAAACTGCCTTGATTATGGAGTATTTCCGACTACCATTACGTACAGTTCACTGACTACTATAATGATTTATACAGCGATTTATACAGGGGTTTATACAGGGGTTTATACAGGGGGTTATAGAGTGATTTATGCAGGGGTTTATACTACTGACTATTATAGTGATTTACATCACTGACTACTATAATGATTTATACAGTGATTTATACAGTGATTTATACAGTGATTTATACAGGGGTTTATACAGTGATTTATACAGTGATTTACTATATGATTCATATCACTAACTTATATCACTGACTTACTATAGTGATTTATACTAGTGAAATATTCTAGTGATTTATACTACTGGCTTATATCACTGACTTATATCACTGATTTTTACTACTGACTTATTCTAGTGATTTACTATAATGATTTATTCTAGTGATTTATACAGTTATTTATACAGGGGGTTATAGAGTGATCTATAGAGTGATTTATGCAGTGGTTTATTCTACTGACTTATATCACTGACTTATATCACTGACTTATATCACTGACTACTATAATGATTTATTTTACTGACTTACTATAGTGATTTATACTCTTGATTTATACAGTGGTTTATACTAGTGACTTATTCTAGTGACTTATACTACTGACTACTATAGTGATTTATATCACTGATTTTTGCTACTGACTTATACTACTGACTTATTCTAGTGATTTACTATAATGATTTATACAGTGATTTATACAGTGATTTATTCTAGTGATTTATATCACTGACTACTATAATGATTTATACAGTGATTTATACAGTGATTAAGGAAAACTGATCGCAGTCCAGAATTCAAGAGATACAAGAGCAAGTTTCGGAGTTTTTAAGCGGAGAAGATGTGGGTTTTTCTAAGCCGAATATCTCGTTGATTCCTATTTCAGGCCTCACCGGCCAAAACGTCGTGAAGAACGGCCCAATTGAGGAATTCAAGCGGTACAATGGACCAACGTTACTTGGGTGCTTGGAGTCTATCAACCCCAAGACCTTCCAGGCATCCACTGTAGAGGGTTTATCTGACAAGGACTTTAACTTTGCCATCAACGACATCTACGATGTCACCAATTCCGAGTTCAAGGTGAAAGGAAAGATTTCGCTGGGCCTCATCCAGCCAAGCCATATAGTCGAGCTTCAGCCTTTGGATGATAAGTTGCAAGTGCAATCAGTTCTTTTGGAAGGAGCACCAACCAGCTTTGATTTATACAGTGATTTTTACAGTGATTTATTCAGTGATTTTTACAGTGATTTATTCAGTGATTTATACAGTGATTTATTCAGTGATTTATACAGTGATTCATATCACTGACTTATATCACTGACTTATATCACTGACTTATATCACTGACTTATATCACTGACTTATATCACTGACTTATATCACTGACTTATGTCACTGACTTATACCACTGACTCATATCACTGACTTACTACAGTGATTTTCAGTAGTATTCAAACCAATGCGGCAAAACGATTCAAACCACACCAGCAAAATTCAACAACCCAATAATTCAAAAGGTTTCTTACCCCTTCCAGTTCAGCTCCGTCCATTTTGACCCTTGATTGGTACTTCAAGACTCCTGCGAGACCCTCAAATGCTATACATATGAGGCAATCGTGCAGATTTAAGATTTCTGAATAATGAATTCTGATGAAAGTTGGTGTGAAACATGAAGCCATTTACTTTGAAAGACTGTGTGAAGGGGTCGAACCATTTTGTTGCTCTGCTTTGAATAGTTTTGAAACACTGTACTGATTTACGAAACAACCACCAGAAACAACCACCAGAAATAGCCACCAGAATCAGCCACCAGAATCAGCCATGAGAAACAGCCATCAGAAACAACCACCAGAAACAACCACCAGAAACAACCACCAGAATCAGCCACCAGAATCAGCCATCAGAAACAACCACCAAAAACAGCTTTCGTATAACTCCTCAAGTATTCACATGAGACTGACTTTATGTTCAACAATAAGTACGCTCCTCTGGACTGTACTCCATGGCTATTGAAACAATCTTCTGTACCCTAGAGTGTTCCAAGCTCTTGGAGTCTTTAGAGAACAATGGAATGACCGTTCCTAGCTACGTCAGCGTTACTACCAGGTCAACAAATTTAGTACTCATCAACCCCGCAATTTTGGTTTGCTGGTAGCGTCCACGTGGAGATCATCCAAGAATATTCTTCTGCTCACACAATTTGCGTGCAATATACTGGTACTGCGACCCAGTAAGTGTCCTTGGCAGAGATATTGATGTTCCTCTTATCAACTTTTCTAGGGAAACTCCCTCCACAGGGTATGCAGTCACTGGTGGGAGCGCGTACTGACTCGTCACCCCAGCCAAACATTTCTTGCAAGTCTTTAGGACTTAGTGGCCCGGACTCCAGTGCTTGCATCACTACCTTGTGCAACTGAGCCGTGTACTTCTGCTTGATAGCACAGGCATCCGTGTGGCCTTGGATCACGTTCTTAAGACTCCCAGAGAAACCATTCTTGATCTTGTGAATGTTGTTTCTTGCACTGTGGTCCATCTTTGCCATTGTGTCCAAGTCCTTCATGATTGCACAGTCTGAGCTCGAAGTCATCATAATTGTGGCGGTCTGCATTGACGGTAGCCATCAAGGCATATCTTCACAAACCCTTCTCCAGTAGATTGGATGTCCTCAAGGAAACACTTGAGGTAGTCCAGTCAAACTGTTTAGTCCAGTCAAACTGTTTAGTCCAGTCAAACTGTTTAGTCCAGTCAAACTGTTTAGTCCAGTCAAACTGTTTAGTCCAGTCAAACTGTTTAGTCCAGTCAAACTGTTTAGTCCAGTCAAACTGTTTAGTCCAGTCAAACTGTTTAGTCCAGTCAAACTGTTTAGTCCAGTCAAACTGTTTAGTCCAGTCAAACTGTTTAGTCCAGTCAAACTGTTTAGTCCAGTCAAACTGTTTAGTCCAGTCAAACTGTTTAGTCCAGTCAAACTGTTTAGTCCAGTCAAACTGTTTAGTCCAGTCAAACTGTTTAGTCCAGTCAAACTGTTTAGTCCAGTCAAACTGTTTAGTCCAGTCAAACTGTTTAGTCCAGTCAAACTGTTTAGTCCAGTCAAACTGTTTAGTCCAGTCAAACTGTTTAGTCCAGTCAAACTGTTTAGTCCAGTCAAACTGTTTAGTCCAGTCAAACTGTTTAGTCCAGTCAAACTGTTTAGTCCAGTCAAACTGTTTAGTCCAGTCAAACTGTTTAGTCCAGTCAAACTGTTTAGTCCAGTCAAACTGTTTAGTCCAGTCAAACTGTTTAGTCCAGTCAAACTGTTTAGTCCAGTCAAACTGTTTAGTCCAGTCAAACTGTTTAGTCCAGTCAAACTGTTTAGTCCAGTCAAACTGTCTAGTCCAGTCACACTGTCTAGTCCATTCAAACTGTCTAGTCCATTCAAACCAATGGTTTCAATTTGACTTATACAATTTCTCCAAGAGTGAATCTTTGCTAAAAGGTGTTTTTTTGTTATAATACTACCTCGAATAATGGTGGATCTAACATCCCCCCGCCTCGATGTCGATTTGTTTTGGACACCATGCCTTTGAAAATATTGTTGGTCAATTTGGAATTCCTAGCATCTGGAAAACTGGTTGGGCAGTTTATCGACCCAAACTTGTTTGTCAGCTTGGAAGCAAAAGTCCTTGTGTTTTCGGACAAAATAAGTCTCAGTTTTATCGAAAAACGTCATATGTCGCGAAAGCTGCAAAACAACATCATGGAGCGTTTCTCTAACGTCCACAGGATCACGAACTAAGAAATCAATCGGAACAGAGAAATCAAAAGAAATTTCGATCACGTGACGTATGTGTGATCTAATTGGACTAAAGTTTTCCTTTGAATGTTAGAACTTGTGCAGGACTTTGGGATTTATAAAACAAAGTCATATCAGTTGTATATTGGAGTACTATAAAGTGCCTTAGAGGGATCCCTAAGGATTTATCTAATCAGGCGAACCGGCCACTTCTATATACTTCCTTGCTGATTCGGGTAACCCTTGAGGGATTTCTTGAAACAGCTGGCCACAGGATTTGAAACATCGCAATGTTTCACATTGACCCGGAGAAGTCCTTATCAGGAATACTCGCTGGCGCGAGCATATCACATGCGTCCACATGCGTGGAGCCTAGCGCCCAATATCAAGTCTCCTTGAATAGCAACCTTCACACCATCTCAAACTCATGAGGGACTTCACCCCTCTCAAACTCATGAGTGGTTGGTTTGAGACTGCCTAAGTTGGGCCTCGTTAGTAGAATCCATCGACACTAAATACTCAATTCTAGTGCTCGTAGGATTTTTCCTAACATTGAATTGACTGGTAGGACAGCGCCTTGAACACGAGTTCTCCCACGGCTAGGAGAGACGGCTAGGAGAGACGGCTAGGAGAGACGGCTAGGAGAGACGGCCAGTCGTGGTTATGACAGTAAAGGCGATGAACAGGCTCAATCAATTCGTTCCAATTTTCTGCTGAGACATTCGAATGCTGTTGTTGGGTAACCAAAGGGTGAGAGTCCACATGAAGAAAGGCCAGGGTGGACTGGGACATATCACTTGCAAACTGAGGTCCATGGTCTGATTCAATTGAAGTAAGGAGATTATGGAGCCGGAAGTAGTCTGCGTGGATGTAATATGAACATGACATGGAGGTCACACACGCTTCTCTCTACTTTGGTCCATTTTCTCCTATACCACTCTATAGCCTATGGTCTAAACTTCAACCAATCACTTAATGGTCTACTCTAGAATCCATTCTATAGCATACATGGTGTGTTTATGGACTCTAGTCTGAAGTCAAGATCCATATTAGCCTATAGCCGAGTGTGTACCATCGTTGTGCTCTTACACTTGGTACTCTAAGTTCACTCTGCCTGACTCTTTGTCTCTGCCTGCTTTGTCTCTGCCTGGCTCGCTTTGTCTCTGCCTGGCTCGCTTTGTCTCTGCCTGGCTCTTTGTCTCTGCCTGCTTTGTCTCTGCCTGCTTTGTCTCTGCCTACTTTGTCTCTGGGCTGTGATGCGGTAGTTGTTGAAAAATGGTATCAAAATCAGTGTGCTCTGGGTCCCATGGCTTGCAGGGAGTGCGGTAACACGGCACGTGTTTTCATATGCACCGGTGGGTACAACAACCGCCGGTAATGTGAAGGTAGACCCGCATATAAATAAGGGAGTGTGGACCATATCCATGTTTGCTTGATTAACCCAATCAAATATCATCTTTCTGATATCCCGAGAAGACCCCAAGAGGAACCCACCAAATGACCTCCAACTGATAATTCTTCAATGGACACTGTGAACACCTCCACCTCCTCCTGAACCCCGCCTCCTCCTCCTGAACCCCGCCTCCTCCTCTCTTGAAGTCAACACTTAAGGAGATTTATCTATTTTGACGAGACCATGAGGACAGTCTCCTTCAGTCCCTGTCCACTGAACATTACACCGTGGTAATCCATGGACCACCTGGTGCCGCTACCTTGAATGCGGAACATGTGCTGTCTAATCTACAGTAGCATATACTGCATACATGACCTCCATACTAACTTGTATACATAATAAGTTATAGTGTGACAGATTTAATGTGTATGGTGGTCGAAACTGGACTTGGACACCACCAATCTGGAAATGACTACTTTTCGATGGACGTACTCATGGCCAGAATATGAATCAACTACCATACATTAGAAGTAAGGCCTGCATATAAAACAGTCCATATAGATAGTTACGAATACATGTATTGCCTCCGGGACTTTAACTTGGACTCTCTATATCATGACTGTAGTGCAGAAGCATCACTTTATACTTGGAGTGTGTGGGTATATGTGCCATATACGGTCTTATATGCAGGTCACACATATACTTCGTTGATTATCTGTTGTCAAGGTTTTCTGACTGACTATTATGCATAGATATTGACTTCGGAATATTGCCCACACCATACCATATGGATCTAATAGTCAGTCTCGACCTAAAAAACTTCTCAAACACTTCTGAAACACTGCTGAAACACTGCTGAAACACTAAATTATTGGATTACCAAACTACTGAACCACTGATTTAATACACTTATCAAACACTTCTACAACACATCTACAGCAGTTTGGAACAGTTTTGAAACATTTGCAAGCTTCTGAAACACATGAAATACATGAAACACACCTGAAACACACCTGAAACACACCTGAAACAAACCTGAAACATTTCGAAAAAACACTGCAAACTAAAACCGAAACCACTTCTGCCACCCCCACGTGACCTTCGTTAATTCTGAATCCGTTTCTTCTCAAAATGTGCGCGAACCAAGCGTTTTTACTCTAATACTTTGCTCACTTTTATGATGTTTTGCTCACCTCGCCCACCCGTCCACCAAAAAGTCCCCAAAATCCCTCCAATTCCAAGAAAAAGCAACCGATTTTTAAATTCTTGCTAAACTTTGCTTTTTCTTGTTCCATAACCTGCATATGAACTCTTTTCCCCACGTGCCTGTTTCTTACAACACAAGCCTGTGTACTAATTGTTTCACCTGTGTATTGACGTTTCTCCGGTGACCTAACTCCACCAACTACCAATAAAAATACACACAAAAAAGCTCTACTAAATGCAACTGCTCTCTCGCTTTATTTACATCTACTCCTTTTTTGCTCTTTTCTGGTGTACGCATCTCTACGTCTACTCAACAAACTCACTGGAAACTCCCTGCATATACTGTTTTCCCGGTTTCTGGATTACTACGTTAGTGAAACTCGCCGGGCTTTTTGGATTTGCTCTTGTGGGGGAGTCTTTTTGAAATTGTGCTCCTGCACCTAGCCCCTTTTCTTGTTCTTGCTCTTGTCCAAGCTTGCTGATCGTTCGCCGTATTAGAGTCCTCTCGGGTTACCTCTTTGGTAGATCTGTTGCCAATGCTGTATACACTCCCTCTTAACTGTAACCACAATATCTTAAAGCACCATCTCACGGTCACTACCGATCCACCTAAAACTTTGCTGCCGTGTTTCCTAAATCGCTACCCCACGGATACGTGTTGTCCTGCACACAGGACCTGGCTGCATATACTAAATCCCCCATGCCAAACAGACACGTGGAACTGCTAAAATATCACGTGAATCCACAACTTTCAAGTCCTCAATCCAACCTACAATACCCGATTCTTGTGAAATCTATCTTCCAATATGAGCCCATTTCAATGGGAATCCTGCACACAATATACGAGCTCATTCCTCTAAAAAACATTCTTTTTTCTTAAACACAACGTCCCATTATTCCTCCACCCAACAACCACCATCGAAACAATATGCCCTAATCCAATGTCATCGATTTGCAGTCGAAAAGTCTCGTCGCAAGACAATGTCGTGCAGGATGCCATGCACAGTGGCCATGCAGACCGGATTGCACTCGCAGAATGTCGCACAGGACGCGTCTTGCATGGACCAGAAAAAGGAGATTGTGCGTTGCTCACAGATAATCACGCTTTTTTCCTGCGCTATCAATGCACCTAAATAGGCGAGCTGGAGACGTCCCAACAGCGGAATTTCAAATCCCGAGCCAAAACTACCCCGTTGGGAGAGCCACATATTCATTCCGCTATCCTCGGAAAATCCTGAGAAAGCCCTGGGAAGAGCCACTCCTTCCTAATTGGGCGGTATATGAGGTTTTGGCCACGTGTCCATAACCACGTGCTTATTAATCTACCCATCGCTCGTTACAAGCCTATTCTGGACACGAGCTCAAATGTCGGGCCATTCCAACCAGGTGTGCATATAGGCCATGGACGTCTGCTGCTGGCTTTCATGCAAAGCAATGCGCATCAGCATGCAACTGAAAAACCAAACATGCAGCGAGAGTACTGCCATCTTTCGAAGCCCTGCCTCAGCCTTTAACTCTGTCTCCCTGTACCATATCAGGCATACCCTACTGCTTGCAAACAAGCTTCTCAAGCAGAATGTAACAACTTTCCTGCGTATGGGCACCGGTTCTGCTAAAACAGGGGATATGTACGAGGGCAATGTAGTATGGGTATTTTATTTGAGACCATGCTTGTCACATTGACATGTGCCCCATCCATGGCAAAGCGTTCTGAATTCAGGGGAGGACACTGCTAGAAGGCTAAATGAGAAACGAGTTTAGCATGCAACGCAAGACCAGAGAAGCTTCTGTTTTAGTTTAAGTGAATCTTCTTTCAATGCACCTGTAGACTGTGCATTGATGCAACTTTCACTATAAATCGTCCACGTGCAAGTACTTACGAACCAGACGCATGAGTACGCCACCAACAAAACCCTGTCCATGGAAACAATCACACGATGACACAAGCTTGCATAATCTGTCATTTATGAAAAGTAAATCCTCGGTTTAGCGTCCACGGCTGCGGTTGTATACAGTCAAAAGCTTCTTTAGAAAATCACTTACAATAGAGAAGGTTAAATTCGGCTCGCTTAGCCTGCTTCTAGAATAAAGAAGACTTCTTTGGCGGTGGGCTCATGCGGAATGAAAAATCTACCCCCATGGCCGTGAAATCACTTCCCATGCATTTCGGTGACAACACTGCATTTACGATACACCTATGCGTTTGCCGTGGAATGAGCTAGTCGGTGGTCGTAAGGAGGAGGTGGCAAGATGGGCGGCGCACCCGTACACCAGAATATGAACTAAAAAACAGCCCGGGCTCCGACGCACTACAAGCGCCGCTCTTATCATGTGACAGAGAACAAGCGCCCTGCAGGTGTCGAGGCGAGGTTTGCTCGCTTGCAGATACCTAAAAAAACACAATCCATTGATGTGCGATTTTAGATGTGAGTTTAAGACGTGCTTGGAAAAATGACGCGCAATTCCCACGTGCATGGTAACAAGGAGAACTTTAATAACAGTGCATGAAAACGGTTTAGGGCTAGCGTTTCAGCAAAGGAATGGGCCCAGTTGTGACTCTGTTCGCCAGAAATTCTTTTGCTTTTGCAGGAAGACAAAACCGAATCTCGCATCATGCACTCTAGATGACGACACTATTGCATCTGGTCGCTAATCCGACGGTCGATGCGCCCGAGCTGCGCAAATGCATCGGCAATCCTGCGCTTAGTCCCTGCGCGCAGCTTCATTGTGTTCGCTTAATTTTAAGATTTCGCGGGAGCGCTGACAACTGTCAGCCTAGCAGCACGATTTTTGTTCCAGCGGGGCCGATGCTGCCGGGAAGCATAAGCGCTCAGCTGCAGCGGATGCATCTTTCGTATCTGTCAGATCGAAACATCATCGTGTGAAGGAGATGGAAGCCGAAGCTTCCAAAGACGCTTTGAAAGATGCTTTTAAAGATATGCAGCGGAAGCGCATGGTAGGAAAGAAGCAGAAAGCACCAGGAAATCGTGGATTACGGCCCCAGGAACATTGTGGCAAATTCCCTCCCGAATTTTTGGGCAAATGTCCCCCCAGTTGTCCAACAATTCTTACTAAGGCCCCAGCTTAAGCATGTGTACCTAAGACAAAAGCACAAGCTGCTTAAGAGACGGTACATAAGAGCCAGATTTAAGCAGCGCCACTTAAGAAATCGTACCTAAGAGCTCTTAACGGAAGGAACGTAGCCAGCACTACTTGGATTCCATAACATCTAAGCTTTTGACCGTGATCTGTGGGAAAATCGGCCAGTAGTTTGGGGGGCTTGGGGTCGTTCGCGTATCTCAATGTTCAGTGGACGGCATATCTGAGCATCTAAATAATTCAGCATCTAAATAATTCAGTATCTGAATAATTCAGCATCCCAATATCTCAGAATCCCAATATCTCAGCATACCCAATCGTTATTGCACCAAAGATGCAGAACAGAAAGTAGTCGAGAGTGTATGTAGAAAACAGGCTGAAAAACGGACTTCCGTTCGGTCCGTCCGGTCCATCCTATCGGTGTGTCTAATGCGTCCAAACGGTACCCTCAGTTTGCTCTTTTGGGTCTGGAAATAGTCTAAAAACGGCCTTTCTCTGGATCTACGATTGACATTGTAAACTGGGGCGTTTCTAAAATAAGAATGTACTATGTAGTCGGCTTGAAATAGTCGATTTGTTCGAAATAGTCAAAATAGTCGACTTATATGACAAAATAGTAAGCTCCAAAGTATGGATATTCTATGAGATGTTTTAGATGTTTTATCAGATGTTTTAGATGTTTTATCAGATGTTTTATGAGATGTTTTAGATATTTTATGAGATATTTTATGAGTTGTTTTATGTGAATCCAGTTCTGATTCAGACTGTTGTGCAGAGAATTATTAGTTCCTGACAATGGAGTGGGGTTTTGGCGATCTTTTTCAGTGCCAGTCGTGCAAATGAAAATGTTCTTACTAAGCATGATATGCCCGTGATACGACTCTATTATATGATCTTCTAATATTATTGTGACCTCCTAATATTATTGTGACCTCCTAATATTATTGTGACCTCCTAATATTATTGTGACCTCCTAATATTATTGTGACCTCCTAATATTATTGTGACCTCCTAATATTATTGTGACCTCCTAACTATGACTATGAGCTCCTTGACTCCTTAGTGACCGACAGCAGAATCATTAACTATGGCCACACCAGAATGACTTAGAGTGTACTATAGATCCGTGCTGTGACCCTGGCAAAACAGATTGAAGTGTGTGGCTCGTTCCAAAAACTCATTTCTCTTGGTTACGAATGGGTCCATAGTCCAATACGTCTTGTTTACTGAGCTCCTAGTCCATGAGACTCCTACTCCACCACTCTGAAGCATTGAGTGTAGAGGGACTTTCTATGACCACACCAAGACTTTTAGGCTCCACGAATAAGGCTTTTTGGAATAAGGCTTTTTGGAATAAGGCTTTTTGGAATAAAGCTTTTTGGAATAAGACTTTTTGGAATATGACCTCCTAAATTATCGGTGCCTGTATGACACACTAGCTCTCAATGTCCTCCTATCCTATTGTGACTCCGTGATTAACACCTTTTAAGACTACGGCATGACTAACTCTGACCCCAGCCCTCCTTTGCTGTCGTGATTTCCATGAATATGACCTTCTTTTACTGGCCTCTATAGTTTTGATTTCCTTTCTTAACTATGAATGACTATTGACCATTATTTGGTCCGTTTTTTACCATATTGACCAATATTTAGCCCGTTTTTTTACCATATTGACCATTATTTAGTCCGTTTTTTACCATATTGACCAATATTTAGCCCGTTTTTTACCATATTCACCATATCGCCAGTCATTGACCTCAAATGATTTTGTGACGTCCTGAGGTTTGCCCCACCAACTCTGAATGTGTTACTGTGCTCTATGATCACAATGAGTCTAAGACTAGTTGATCCCCATGAACACGAATAGAATCCCATGATATGTCTAACAATTAATGGAATGTTGGCAAAATGGACCTCTCTATGTATGGAAATCCAGTAAAATTCATTCGAGAGTGAACAAGAAAACCGATGGATCGTGAGAACATTGTCACCTGAAGCCACAAGGTTTTTCGGCACGTTTTAGTGTTTCTCCCGAAATCCGTGCCTTCTGTGGAACTCTTGGTCTTAATTACTGGCATGAAAATGTACTACACATTGTTTTTCAAGTTCATGACTTTGTTCTTCTTGACTAGACACTTCCAGAATGACAAGTCCATGCCTCTTTCTGGACTGGTAAGTGCTCCGGCTCTGGTATGGCTAGAGGCATTTACCCATCCAGCGTGAGTTGTGTTCCAAGACCATTAAATGTGGTATAAACTTTGAGTACTAATGTCTTCACTTTGAGTACTAATGCCTTCACTTTGATACAAATGTCGTATAAACTTTGAGTACTAATGCCTTCACTTTGAGTACCCACGACCGAACTAAGACCATGACTGACTTATGACCTGACCCCTGATTAACTATGAGTCCTAGGGTATTCACTCCCGGTATCAAATATGGCCCCATGTGAACCACGACTCTTGACCATGACGAGAATCCCTCAATATGACCTCCTTATTTTCTATGACACCTAAAAGATTCACTCGCTACTATGTCTTAATACAGTACCTTGATACAGTACACTAGTCCATTTAACTACTCCACTAGGCAATAAGTAGCGACAATTAACATCACCCAAAAGGTCAGGGAGGAGATTCTACAGCGTAGAGAATGGTGGTAGATCAAAAAATTGCGGGTAGGATACACGGGTATAAATACACTTCCACGGGGCAGATGCGGGTACAAACAGAATGCAGTAAGTTTACAAAAGCAAAGTATAAATATTACCCCCACCCAGCCACTCAGCTACAACCACACAACGGAAGCCTGCCTCACCATAAATGACCCAAAGACTGCACCTACACTTTGAACCTCACACCACTTAGCCTTAATTCCACTGCACCCTTGACGAATGGACCCTAGACGACTGCACCTAGACGAATGGACCCTTGACGACTGCACCTAGACGACTGCACCCTAGACCACTGCACCCCAGACAAATGAACCCTAGACGAATGAACCCTAGACGACTGCACAGTCTCCTGAACCTTGACTATGGCTCTTTTCATGGCAAACAGACATATCAACCACGCATCATTTACAGAAACAAAACCCATCAAGCCACAAGCTCGGATCCTTGAGTATGGGTTTAATTATTGTCATGACCGCTATAAGCGTTACAACAATACTACTAGTGTTGTACTATACTATTACACTACTACTTCAGTATTACTCCAGTACTACTCCACTACTACTCCAGTATTACTCCAGTACTACTCCAGTATTACTCCATTACTACTCCATTACTACTCCACTACTACTCCAATTAAATAATACCATTCAATATTGAAACGCCAGCTTTTAACATACATTAATGTTACTGGCTGAGTAGGTCCGACTGGATACAACACAATGTACAGTCGTACACTTGACGAAATTGGGAGTACTATACCATACTACAATAGTCCAATAGTCCAATACTCCAATACTGCAATACTCCAATACTCCAATAGTCCAATACTCCAATAGTCCAATAGTCCAATAGTCCAATATTCCAATAGTCCAATACTCCAATACTCCAATACTCCAATACTCCAATACTCCAATACTCCAATACTCCAATACTGCAATACATAATTAAATTGATCAAGACGCTTGACCTGATTCTTCCATATGATTTATACGTTTTCTATAACAATAGAACCTGATTTTTAGATCTCTAAGACTAGCTATTGATATCCAATGAATCCAGTGAATCCAATTCTATCCATTCCATGGTTATTGAATGGTATAAAAAAACCTCTTTCAACACCTTACTCCAATCTCTTCCCCTTGTTTACTTTCCCGTTTCCATAAATATCCAAGGACTAGACTCATAACCAGTTTCCTCTCCCTCTCTAAACCAAATCGTTCTATTAACAGCTATGCTTGGAGGTTAGGTTCCACTTACCCAATGTTCCTTTCCTGTTGACATGGAACGGAGAATCCTCTTCACCAAGTCGCCATTTCCGGGGGAGTATATGCAGAATGGCCATTTGAAGCCACACCTCGAGCATAGAAATGTACAGCTGGTTTATTGTTTTCAGATCAATTCTGATGATAATTTACTGCTACGTAATACCTCAAACATTATGGGTTCCAGCTCTACAAGCTCACCAAATCACACCATACTATTGTACTACTGTACAATTCCATACTGTACTATTGTACTGCTGTACTATACTCTATTGTACTATTGTACTGCTGTACTATACTCAACTGTACTATTGTACTGCTGTACTATACTCTATTGTACTATTGTACTGCTGTACTAGACTCAACTGTACTACTGTACTATACTCTATTGTACTACTGTACTATACTCAACTGTCCTACTGTACTATACTCTACTGTACTACTGTACTATACTCTATTGTACTGCTGTACTATACTCTACTGTACTGCTGTACTATACTTAACTGTACTACTGTACTGCTGTACTATACTCAACTGTACTACTGTACTATACTCCACTGTACTACTGTACTATACTCTAGTGTACTACTGTACTATACTCTACTGTACTACTGTACTGTACTACTGTGCTACTGTACTATTCCATACTGTACTACTGTACTATACTCTACTGTACTACGGTACTATTCCATACTGTACTATACTCTACTGTACTACTGTACTATTCCACACTGTACTATGCCATACTCTACTACTTTACTACTGTACTGTACTGTACTGTACTACTGTACTACGGTACTATGCCATACTGTACTACTGTACTATTTCATACTGTACTACTGTACTATACTCTATTGTACTGCTGTACTCGACTCAACTCTACTACTGTACTATACTCTAGTGTACTACTGTACTATTCCATACTGTACTACTGCACTACTGTACTGTACTACTGTACTGTACTACTCTACTATAGTTTACTCTACTACTGTACTATTCCATACTGTACTACTGTACTATTCCATACTGTACGACTGTACAATCCCATACTATACTACACTGATTATCAAAACAATTGAAATCAGCACGACTTAACGTTCCAACCACACTAGCCAAATTAAGCAAACGAATAATGCAAAACATTTCGTACTTATGACTTGAAATCGCTAAGGATCTAAGAATCGAAATAAACTGTTTATGTGAAGTGTGTATTAAATATCAAATACAGTACCATTTGAATTGGTTGTTTAATTTGTAATGTGGTTCGAACCATTCTGGCGTGCTGGTTTGAATACCTCTGAAAATCACTGTACTAAAACATACCATACTCAACTAAATATACCATATTATACCATACTACCGTACTCAATTTTACTACTAAATAACATACTATACCATACTACCGTACTCAATTGTACTACTAAATAACATACTATACCATACTACTGTACTCAATTTTACTACTAAATAACTTACTATCGTATACTGTACTACTGTATTATGCTACCATGCACTACTATTGTATACTACTA
>NLAL01000193.1:0-32366 GCA_002374735.1 Metschnikowia sp. 13-106.1
CCACAACCAACCAGTGAAGCAAAATCAGGCCAGTTTCATAATGGTTAGAATATTGATTATGTTAGTTAATGTCGGTAGTACAAATCTATTCATTTCGAATACCCCCATTATATTTTTGTCTCTTATTAGAGTATGATAGTATGATAGTATGAAAGTATGATGGTATGATATTATGATAGTATGATAGTATAATAGTATGGTAGTATGATAGTATGATAGTATGATAGTATGATAGTATGATAGTATGATAGTATAATAGTATGAAAGTATAATAGTATGATAGTATAATAGTATGATAGTATGATAGTAGAATAGAGTATGATAGTATAATAGAGTATGATAGTGTGATAGTATGATAGTATGATAATATGATAATATGACAGATTATGATAATATAATAGAGTATGATTGTTAGATTCTTGTTGAAAGTATTGTACTAAGTTATTTATTTATCCGTTGATGGTTCCTCACCAAGAGGAACCAGTGCGATTTATATAGCTTTTGAAGAGAAACGTGGCAGTGAAAACTCTTCACCAAGAATAATGGTGATGATTGTTCTTGGCATCTTCGAAAAAGGGCCATCATTTTTTGGTCGAATGGCGTGATACGGCGTTCGTAGTAGCCCTAAATAGGATCGGGCAGAGAGACTTTCTAATCCCTCCATAGGTAGGTTACTACCCATGGCGGATCTGACAATGATAGTATGATAGTATGAAAGTATAATAGTATGATAGTATAATAGTATGATAGTATGATAGTATAATAGTATACTAGAGTATAATACTGAGCTAACAAGAGCACTACATAAAGCATAGATTCCAAAGTCCCAATAATACCGAGTACGAGCAATAATAGAACATCCCAGGAAAGAGGGTGAACTTTAAATGAGGAAATTATAATGTACTTAAACAGCATTGTCCAAGTAAGCTTGACCAATTTGTCCACTGGGCTCACTGAAGAACAGCCTGTTTGTTATACAAGACTTATTTGTCGAAAGAGCCCCGGCGCACGTTGTTGGTGCAAATTGACGCACGGCCAGATTCCGACGTGAAGCTCATTATCAAAGAAATCCTTCCCAAAGTTTTGCATTGTTATACAGTATAGTTTCAGTATCAGCAGTAGTTTCAGTATCAGCAGTAGTTTCAGTATCAGCAGTATAGTTTCAGTATCAGCAGTATAGTGACCCCTTGATATCAATATCATTAATACACTTCTTCTTTGTTCACAGTCATGCACGCCTACTCCATTATACAAATCACTAGCACCATCAATGACAATGCATAAGTCTTTAGTTTGTGACGATTAGATATAGAATATGTAGATTATAAGTATAGATTGTGTAGATATAGAATATGTAGATATAGAATATGTAGATATATAATATGTAGATTATAAGTATAGATTGTGTAGATTATAAGTATAGATTATAAGTATAGATTGTTAGATTCTGGTTACGTTCAGTACTCTGTTTTGTATGTTTATTCCCCGATGGATCCCCAATAGGTGGGAATCCAAGTACGTATATAGCTAACCTACTCCGTAGTCTATATTCTATATTGTATTCTAGTCTATATTCTATTCTAGTCTATATTCTATTCTAGTCTATATTCTATATTCTATTTTAGTCTAAATTCTATTCTAGTCTAAATTCTATTCTATAGTCTATTCTAGTCTATAGTGTTCTAGTCTATATTCTATTCTTAAATACGTCTAGTACTGGGGTTGTGTTCATTGGTGGACTCCCAAGAAATGAGAATCAGTACTTATATAGTTAGCCTGTGAGTACCAGAGAAGTGGAGTCATGTCACGAGGTCAGGTGAATGGAGGAGTCTAAGTCACGGGTATGACGCCTTGGACGAGTCATTGGCTTTCATAGGCTCTAACAATACCTCTATGGGTAGTGTGTTTACCCATGGTGGGTCTAACATTTCAAGATTAACCACCGCTCGTCGTTGTTCACTATCCCACAGGCTTCCTTCAAGAGGTACCTCCCTCTATCAAACAAGTTCAAAAGGTCCTTACCCGTACACTTGACCTGAGCTCTTCCTTGCTACTCTATTACCTGGCTTCGAGGCTGGGGGGATGTTAGACCCACCATGGGTAAACACACTACCCATAGAGGGTTTAACATAGATTGTGTAGATATATAATATGTAGATATAGAATATGTAGATTATAAGTATAGATTATAAGTATAGATTATAAGTATAGATTGTGTAGATATAGAATATGTAGATATAATATGTAGATATAGAATATGTAGATTATAAGTATAGATTATGTAGATATAGAATATGTCGATATATAATATGTAGATATAATATGTAGATATAGAATATGTAGATTATAAGTATAGATTATGTAGATATAGAATATGTCGATATATAATATGTAGATATAATATGTAGATATAGAATATGTAGATTATAAGTATAGATTATGTAGATATAGAATATGTCGATATATAATATGTAGATATAGATTATGTAGAAATAGAATATGTCGATTATAAGTATAGATTATGTAGATATAGAATATGTAGATTATTAGTATAGATAGTATATAGGATATAGTGTTTTTCAAAACAATTTAACGCAGTGCGGGAAAAGGTTTCAAACTACACTTGCAAAAATAAACAACCAATAAGTCAAATCTTTTCATAGTGATGATTTATAAATTGCTAAATATCATAGATTCGAAATAATCGGTTTATATGAAGTCTCTATTAAATATGAAAAACTGTAGTATAGCTTCAACCATAAATTGGAGATTCATCAGTTTCAATACTAATATTAGCTTTTCCCAACAGGCTATGTCCACCATGTGATTTTCCAAGATACCTAAGTTGGGTGGTTTGATTATTTGAATAACATCTGAACAGTTTCACATTAACTTTAGACCTTCTACGGCGTACGTGCATAGCTAAAAATCTTCCTGATACTATTTGTATAACTGAACATAAACCTAATAATAAGAGTGGTCAATTTATACAATCAGTAATTTGACGATCTTATTACGGCTACTCAAAGTACGGCTACCCAAAGTACAGCCACCCAAAGTACGGCTACCCAAACGGCTAACCAAACGCAAAATGGCTGCTGGAAACACCCAGGTCCGAATCGTAGCCGTTTCGCCTCATAAAATGGCCAGATAATTCACACACATATTTGTTTTGGAAACTTGGTGTTTCATTTGAATTCAGCCCATTGTGTGGTTCATTGAAAGTCAAGTCGAGGAATTTGGTTGACCAAGGTTTTGAGCCCCGGGCTGAGTTTAACGGAGGTTTCCAGCTCCATCCGTCTTTACCACTGGTTCCGAGCCCAGCTCTTCCCCAAATCCACCTTTTCAAACCCCCCCTTTTCAAACCCCACCTTTTCATCCCACCTTTTCATCCTCCAACTACTTTCACCCCAAGCCAACGACACCTAGAAGTTCCTCAAACTGTTTGTCTAATGCAGACCCATCGTCATAGTCTGAAAATCGGCTCTCAACATGCTTAAACCCTCCTTTCCACTGTTTATGGCCCTTGTGTTTCTTAGTGTCGGTACAGTGCCAGATTACTATAATGACTGTACAATATAGTGTCTGTGCCGTGCCAGATTACTTCAATGACCATAAAGTATAGTGTCTGTACTGAATTCACTGTACTGGATCCTATAATGCTGATATCATTAACTGTCACTAGTATTGAGGGCGGTAGTATTAGTGAGTGACCGAGAGACACCGGGATTAAGGATTCTGATTCTGATTCTGATGATTCGGATGATTTGGATGATTCGGATGATTCGGATGATTCTGATTGATTTTGCAGTACTATTTAAGTGGTTGACAGTATCATCGCTACTGCTCAATAGTTAGTATTAGTACTAGACGTTCTTCTATACGTTTCTGCAATTACCTTTAATAGCTAATTATCTATCGTGTCCATGAGTCGAGTGTTGTTTTCTTTCAGATCTTATTTTGTTGAGACTCCTGGATGCAAGTGTGCTGGACTTTAATTAGAGGCTCCGGGTCTCTGTTTCCTAATTAGACCTTCCCGACTTTCTGTGACCCAAAGTGCGGCCGTGGAGCCTGTAAACATCCATGAAATGTTAGTCCCCGTTGGCCACGAGTCTGTTTCGGAGTGGTCAGTAAGAAACGTTCTTTCTGCCTTTTCTTATTTTTCTTTTTGTGCTTCTTTATTTCTTCATTCTCCATATTTTTCACTACCTGGTTTTTTTGGGACGAGTTTCCTGGGTCTAGGTAATCTATGAGAAGCGAGATTGTGATCCCGAGTCCAGCACTTCCAGGAAGAATTAGTAAGAGGAGGAATAGAAAGAGGACATGCATAGGTGAATGAAGAGCTTTATGTTTTTGATGTTTTTGATCTTTGTTTTTATCTTTGTTTTTTATCTTTGTTTCTTGATGTTTTTGATGTTTTTGATGTTTGTTTTTTATCTTTGTTTTTTATCTTTCTTTTTTAACTTTGTTTCTTGATGTTTTTGACGTGTTTTTTGACGTGTTTTTTGATCTTTCTTTTTTAACTTTGTTTCTTGATGTTTTTGACGTGTTTTTTGATCTTTCTTTTTTGATCTTTGTTTTTAAAAAAGTGGTGGTGGCAAATGATAATATGGGGAAACCTGGGTTTATATAGTTCGCACCTGGTCACAGAATGGCTGCAAAATCTGGTGCGCTTTTCTGGTGCGCTTTTCTGGTGCACTCATTTTCTGAATCGCTCATTTTTGATCCGCACCAAATCTACGTTTTCAGTCGGCATACTGTTTTTTAAATTTGTGAACAAGGAAACGGGCTTGGCAAAATCAGCGGCCAAAGAAGACCGTGTTGAGCTTGACTTTATTTTGACATTGTGAAAAGGCATGAAGGGTGTCGAATAAGTGGGAGCTTCTGCGCCAGTGAAATACCACTACCTCCACCGTCTTTTGACTAATGACAGAATTACTCTAGTGTGTGTTTTTAAAAAGCAGAAATTGTCTAAAGGGGAGTTTGGCCACAAAAAAAAAAAAAAAAAAAAAAAAAAAAAAAAAAAAAAAAAAAAAAAAAAAAAACCAGATGTCTTAAATACTCCAGATGTCTTAAATACTCCAGATGTCTTAAATAACCCAGATGTCTTAAATAACCCAGATGTCTTAAATAACCCAGATGTCTTAAATAATCCAGATGTCTTAAGGGGGCTCATGGAGAACAGAAATCTCCAGTAGAATAAAAGGGTAAAAGCCCACTTGATTTTGATTTTCTGTGTTACAAACCATCAAAGTGTGGCCTATAGATCCTTTATGTTTACCTCCGAATTCAAGGCTAGAGGTGCCAGAAAAGTTACCACACAGATAACTGGCTTATGGCAGTCAAGCGTTCATATCGACATTTCTTTTGATTCTTCGAAGTTGGCTCTTCTATTATACCGAAGCAGAATTCGCTAAGCGTTGGATTCACCTACTAATAGGGAAATTCACCCACTAGGAAATTCACCCACTAGGAAATTCACCCACTAATACGGAACTTCACCCACTAATACGGAAATTCACCCACTAATAGGGAAATTCACCCACTAATACGGAAATTCACCCACTAATACGGAACTTCACCCACTAATACGGAACTTCACCCACTAATAGGGAACGTGATCTGGGTTTAGACCGTGGTGAGACACGTTAGTTTTACCCTACTGATGGATGATTGTTACAATAGTAGCTGAATTTAGTACGAAAGAGGATCTTTCAATCAGATATTTGGTATATGGTTTTGTTTGAAAAGCATTAAGCCAAAGCTACCATCTGTGAAACTACCATTTGTGAAGCTACCATCTGTGAAACTACCATTTGTGAAGCTACCATCTGTGAAACTACCATTTGTGAAGCTACCATCTGTGAAACTACCATCTGTGAAACTACCATCTGTGAAACTACCATCTGTTGGATTATGGCTGAACGCCTCTAAGTCTGAATCCATGCTAGAAGTGATGATGTTTTGAGAAAAAGTTAATAGAAGCTGTAAAGCTTGAGACCATAGAGTGACTGATTCTGGGATAGAAATTTGCAGTGATGCACTTGAAGTAAAAGAATATTTTGTGAATCCCTTTTGTGAATCCCTTTTGTGAATCCCTTTTGTGAATCCCTTTTGTGAATCCCTTTTGGGCCTGAAAACATTGGTTTTGGTTTATATTAATATACAGGGATACGTAAGTTGTACCATACAAAAGTAAAGCTTTATATACGTTGTGCCTGCACATAGCACCGCTCTGCCCTGCATGCAACACACTACGAAGTATCCTGACTCCGTACCTGCTGGGTGCTTGTAGACAAGAAGAGACTAGACGAGAGTGACTGGACACTAGGAACTACAGACAAAAGACAAAAACATCTTTCTTATTAGTCCAAGTCTTTCGAGTAGCGGAACTTATAACAGTGGTTATGAGCCCGAGGTGCCGCACAATATGAGTCTAGAGAAGTACTCGGATTCCCACCTACTGGGAAGCCATCGGCGAATAAACATACAAAACAGCGTACTGGACGTAACCAGAATCTAACATGGAGGTCGTACCCAACTGTCCTACTTTTGTTGAAAATGTTCTTCTGGGTGTTCTTATCCACTACGGGTATTCAGTGCTTATTTATATACACCTTTTACATACACCTTCTACATACACTTCTACATACACCTTTTACATACACCTTCTACATACACTTCTACATACACCTTTTACATACACCTTTTACATACACCTTTTACATACACCTTCTACATACACTCTAAAGGCTGTCTAGTCTGGAGTAGTACTATTGCCGTGTATACTTCTGGTATGGTAAATTACAGTGGTGTATAGGACCCTGTGCCGTTTACAGAGACCTTCCATTCTTTGTTAGAATTATTATGCGACCTGAGTCTCTACCCTGCATTTACATGGTTATAAGTTTACGCCCTGTATTTACTATTTCCTTGTGACATGGTGTTTTATTGATCTAATTGTTATTCAAGCTTTTATTATATTTGTATGAGAATATGTCGCTATAACACTGCATATTATTGATATTAAACTTTCTGATATATATAATTTAGCATTAAACCTGGTACTGGGATAGTCTATTAGAGAAAATATGCTAATATCATATATATTGCTGACCAACACCCTTTTAAAAACAGCATCCTTTCAGTAGTCCGTAGTCAGTGCACAATACCTAGTGGTAGTCACATAGTATAGCAATAGACTAGTAGTCACATAGTATAGCAATAGACTAGTAGTCACATACCATAGCAATATAGTATACTAGTAGTGTAAATTAGTAGTAGAGTAGTAGTACTCTAAAGTACTATTACATTCTTATTAGTTAGACACATCAACGTTACTCTATTCGGCCATTCCCCCTCCTCAAATGAACGACTTCGAGCGGCTTAAATCATACACACAGGCAATCAACCACTCTGAGAAGCGCATTTTGGTTTGAAGACCTTCAGTTTGAGACGTTTGACAATCTGCGCAAACTCACTCGCTAAGCTCAGGGCCAACGAATACCCTCACCTCTTTTCTTGGACAAAAGGAGAAGTACACCATGTTTAAACGGTCACCCACAGACACAGTGACCAGTCGACGGAGGCCTCTGCTTGTACTGTGAAAGTCTAGAGTTTAATCTGATTCAAAAAGTGTAGTAGTGAGGAAGTGTAGTAGAGATGAATTCTTCTGAATAAACCACACTGCATCCACAATCCACTGAATCATCTACATATCTTTAGAATGTCTACTGTATACTTGAATGTAGTGTATAAGTAGTGTAGTGTATAAGTAGTGTAGTGTATAAGTAGTGTAGTGTATAAGTAGTGTAGTGTATAAGTAGTGTAGTGTATACTTGAATGTAGTCTCTACTTGAATGTAGTCTCTACTTATACTGTATTTCTTGCTTGGTATACTTCACATCTTACATAGGAAAGTCGTACAGACACCAGAATAAGACATGAGTATATGGAACAAGGTATTTTTGGGAAGCCATTGGTAGACATTGTGACTTTTTGGTTTTCCTTCCTTAGAGCTTTCCAGCGGACCATTTTCTGTACTGTACACCGCGATATGGTATTGTATTATTGGACTATGGGTACTATTGGACTGTATTATTGTACTATGGGTGTACTATTGGACTGTATTATTGGACTATAGGTGTACTATTGGACTGTATTATTGGACTATAGGTGTATCTTTGAGCTATACAATCTTTAATACAATATTACTGGAGACTATTAATCTATACAGTCTCTAATACAGTACTACTGGCATCCAAATTCATAGATTTAAAGAGGACTTTCAAGTACACCACTTGTGACTTTTGGTAGACATTGTGACTTTTGGTAGACATTGTGACTTTTGGTAGACATTGTGACTTTTGGTAGACATTGTGATTTTTGGTACACATTGTGACTTTTTGGTACACATCATAGTAAAGTTATAGTCATGTTAATCAGAGAGAATTACAATATAGTGCCTAAAGAGACAAACGGAAGATTCTTTTAAGACAGCGAGGTCGTGCAAGTTCCAAATACCCACCGGGTAAGAGCACTAGTGGTTCCATTAATATGGGACATAGCGAAACTGTGCATAAGTCTTGCAGGTGCACTGCATATAGTATACTTTGTACGTCTTGGTAAATCCATCTGATGACTTAGATGCACTCTTTTTAACATCAAATATCAAAGTGTTTAATATGGTGTGGCAGTGGGGTTTGGAGAGACGCGGTTATGAGCTCTGTTCCAAGGTTATGAGCTCTGTTCCAAGGTTATGAGCACAGCTCTAAAGTTATGAGCCAGGTTCTCATTATCCAGGCAAACTCCTCAATAAACTCCCCAAAGCTACCTTCTACGACTTTCTCTCAAAATACCTTCTACTATTTTCTCTCAAATTTATGGTCGTGCAATGCTCATATCGTGTCCAACGGCCATGCGCACTATCCACTCAACGAACACCACTACCAAAATCCATGACTAAATAATTTCCAAACGCTAAAAAGAATGTAAATTCAACATGATTATATACAGGTTCCCCACGATTATTGTATCCACCCATTTTCACTTATTTAAGTCTGTTGCAGTCTGTTGCAGTCTGTTGCAGTCGTTTGCGGTCGTTTGCGGTCTGTTAAGCTGGTCCCTCACTATGAGTCTCAAACCGCGCATTTCATCAGAACTGTATATGACATGTCACATCTCAGTCTGCGCTCATCTCAGAAACACACTCATTGGATACATTTGCTTGTATATGTGAAACATTTGGAACACTTCTGAAACGCCCCTGAAACATTTGGAACATTCCTGAAACGCTCCTGAAACTTTTGGAACACTTCTGAAACGCCCCTGAAACTTTTGGAACATCTCTGAAACATTTGGAACACCCCTGAACCGCTCCTGAAACTTTTGGAACACTTCTGAAACGCCCCTGAAACTTTTGGAACACTCCTGAAACATTTGGAACACCCCTGAAACGCTCCTGAAACATTTGGACACTCCTGAAACACTCTGACATCTTAAATACCATCACTATATGCTAGCTCTACCGCAATATACCTAATGCGGTAATAGTACACTACAAAACCAAGAAGCAGCTTAATAGACGTTAATTGATGATCACGGTTTCTGACTTTGCCAGGCAAGTTGCCCTTCTTGGAGGCCTTCCCAATAGAGTCACCATTGCCCTTTCGGGAGGTGCAGACTCCATGTGCCTAGCATACCTTTTGGCCAGGTACAGGAACATCCACCTGCCACATACTCACATTCTGGCCGTGACTATAGATCATGGGTACCGGGCGGGGCTGGACATTGAAGCCCGAAAAGTGGGCCTGATCGTGGAGAAGTGGGGGATCAGCCATACTGCACATAAGCTCACCTGGGACTTGGATCCTCGGCTTATATCCAATTTTGAAGAAGTTGCACGGGCTCAGCGACTCCGGGCACTTCGGAAATTTTGCCTGGATCGGGGAATAAATTCCGTCTTCATGGGGCACAATCAAAACGATCTCGTAGAGACTTTTCTCCAGCGTCTCCAGATGAATTCCACGGTGTACGGGTTAGTTGGGTTGAAGGGGAAGTCGATGTTCCCAGACTCCCCGAATTTTCCAGACTTTCTGCGGAATTTTCCAGAAATTCTGGAAAAGTTGGAGAAATCGGGGCAAAGACCACCGAAAAAACCAGAAAAGACGCTAGAAATACAGGAAAAAACAGTGATTTCGGATATTCTGAAACTTCTGGAAACTTTGGAGAGTCCAAAAAATTCGGAAAAAACCTTGGAATTATCAGGAAAATCGAATCATCAGGAAATCTCAATCTATAGACCGTTGTTGGCATTCAATAAAGCAGAAATCGTTGCTACCTGCAGGACCAACCATGTGCCATGGGTGGAAGATTGGTCTAATGCAGATATCCACTTAACCAAACGGAACTTGCTTCGGTACGCTATGAAAGAAGTGGTACCAGGGCGGCCAGGGCTCCTGTCCATTGCATTCTCCAATCTTGTACAGACTATTGGGGAGGTACAGGCGTTGGTGAATTTTCTAGAAAAGGAAGTTGCATCTGTGGAGTTTCCCGATCGGGTATTTGATGCAAAAAGAAATCGGCTTACGTTTAGTATGGCCGTATGCAGGTTCTGGGGATATGAATCGCTTGATTATCTAGTCTTTTCCCGATGGTTTTTCCACCAGATTTCGCCCCTTTCGTCTTCCAAATACCTTCATTGGGGTTATGCAAGAATCCACCGGCATTTTGTTCCGGCGTTGGCGGAGTTCATTCGGTCGAACAAGAAAGAGGCTACTTTCTGCTACTTGAACGTGAAAATCCACGTACAAAAGAGTGGGCAAACACTCCATTTTGCAGCATGCAACGAAGTCCCAAAGGACTACGAAATGGTGGTTGATCACGGCTGGAAATGCTTCGATCGCTTGTGGTGGATGAAAACGGACGGGCCTGTACATAAACCCTACGGCGCCATTTACTACCATCCTTCGCTAAAAAGACAATTTTTATCATCTTTTCCGTCGTGGCCATCACGTGGACTTATGAAGGATCTAGGAAATGTGCCCGTCATAATGGACGGTGAACGGCTTGTGGGGGTGCCCACCTGGAACCTCTGGGTGCAAAACGTGCTGGTCACGTGGACAAAGAGGCAATAATCTACGAAGAGGGAATCATACCCGTTGTTCCTAGCTTGAACTACGGCCACTCCTATGCAGTGTTGGTGCTCGGTGCTTCAAGTCCACCACTCGCCCAAAGCCTTTTTATCTGGGTCTTGGGACAAGTACATTCGTAATGGGGCATTAATAGGAGCAAAATCTTGAACTTATACTCCGGGACTACGGTCAAGTTTTCAGTATAAGCTACAGGGTTATTATTTAGAATACTAGTAAAGTGTACAGTGTAGAGTAGTGTAGTATTAGATAGTATATAGTGGTTTGTATAAGGAGAGTCTAAACAGTGCATAATTCCTTTCCAGTACCCTTTTTCAACTCGTTTGATCCGGTCAAAATCTCCGTTGCTTTATTAGGTCTCCAGATTTCACTAAAACGAATATCAAATAGTGCTTGGTGGGTCTTTTTGGTAGATACTCATAATACTTTTTGCTACTTCTATGCTTTCTACCTCCATAGAAAACAGAGTAGAGCATGAATTTCAATTCAGAACCACTTCAATCAGATCTAGATTTCATTCTATTCAATGGCCCGGTTCCTTCTGCAACACGTGCAACCTCCAAAAGACACACGCCGACTATAGCCCCCACTGAAGACTTCAAGCAAGAGCACGTTTTTCAACCTCAACAAAATAGCTATCAATCCAAAGGAGACGTCTTTCCCAATTCGGATCTTGAGGGTATTGAAGGTGTCACTTATCTAGATGAGGAACAACAATTATGGAATGAAATTACAAATGATGCCGGATGGTTGCAGCCTTCGGGTGTACCCAACGGGGCCAGCGCAAGAAACGATTACAAAATGCCAAAGTACGGAGATATTTCAAACAAGCCGCCAACTTCACCCAATCTTAACAATGCTTTTATGCCCAGGGTAACATGGCTGGCGCTTACAGCAACATCATCAACATGGAGTTCCAAGATCACCTATTTTGAGATATGTATTTAAAGTTTCCAGCAATATACAGGCCTGGATTCCATATGCATTAATGTAATAAATAAAGATTAGCTATTAGCAGTCTATATGCCTAGAAGAAGTCCAACGACGACCTCGTTTTGGCCCTGTTGCTGAAGTATTTGCTGTGGCGATATGGACAGGATGGGCGTCGTATTCTTGTCTTTATTTTTGTAGTCTCCGGTTCCAAAAGTTGACAATTCTACAAAAGCCAGTAGCTCGGGTTCTTTTGTTATCATCAGAGGCGAAATTTGGGCTTAATTTATTACCGGTCTGAAGCGGTCGGCATTTCTAGTTTCTCAATTATGATAAGCGGAGTAATATGCAACTTCAAAACGTGGAATGCATGGGCACAGAACCCGACGACCCCCGTGGCTTCTTAATTTATGAACGACACCAACAATTTGCGGATAACTTTTGGGTGTCGAGAAAATTATACCGGATAATCTTGTTGCTTTTTCTCGTGCATGAAGCAGGAAAAGTTGAAGAGGAAGTCAAAAAGCTCAACTTTATTTGCGAATAGAAAGATGTTGGTTTATACAAAAATACATTGAACTGATTCCAATATTGTATTACAAGATTTTACAGGGCGTGCCCGGCACGACTGCCATAGTTTCCTCTCTTAAGTTCACTCATACGCAAACATTGGAGCTTTCAGATGAAGTGGTCTGTGTTCGGGTATCCCCCAATGGCAAGATGGTGGCCATCTCGTTGCTTAACAACAATGTGCAGGTGGTGTTTCTAGACACACTCAAGGTGTTCTTGACGCTTTATGGACACAAGTTGCCCGTGTTGTCAATCGATATTTCGTTCGATAGCAAGCTCTTGATCACGTCGTCTGCAGACAAGAACATCAAGATCTGGGGCATGGATTTTGGACACTGCCACAAGTCCATTTTCGGCCACGAGGATTCCATCATGAACGTCCGCTTTTTGCCTGAACCCCACCACTTCTTCAGTGCCGGAAAAGACGGTATGGTCAAGTACTGGGACGGAGACAAGTTCCAATGCATCCAGAGATTGGCAGCCCACCAAGTGCACTTTCTTGGCGGGCCACGTGCAGAAGTTGGAGGTGGTCAAGTTCTGTTTCACACCAACTTATATAGACGTTTCCCGCAAGTTGGCTATAGCTGGCATTATAGATGGGCACATCATCTCCTTCTTGCCATAAGCCACAGTCGGTGATTACTGGGAAGCTCGCTTTCCACAGGTACATTCTCCGGCGTGGTTTTCACCGGCTCCACCTCTCGGAGCACTGCCTTTCCTGCACAACACGGCCAAAAACAGAGTGTTTACCATGAAGGTGGGGGGTTGGAGCAAGCGTCACGAAAAACTGTGCTCCATTGGACTTCCTGTACTCTCTACTGTTCTACTATACTCTGCTCTAGACAGTAATACATACACCATAACATAACCATACACCTGACCATAACATAACCATACAACTGACCATAACATAACCATATGTTTTTCTAAAACAGCATGCTAAAAGAGGCCTGTACTCACATACTCCTAGAGTAGATTGTTTTATAAAAATAGTATATATTTAGAGCAGACTAGGAGTATATTCAACAGTATTCGAAGTGGAGAGGAGAGATAACAGACTGAGAAATAACAAACCGAAAAACGGAAGTAACAAAATGAACTGACGTCGGTGAATAAAGAACTAATCCACTAATAAACAGGAATGAAGCAGAGAAATATGTAACTAGAAACTGTTAGATTCTGGTTACGTCCAGTACTCTGTTTTGTATGTTTATTCGCCGATGGATCCACAATAGGTGGGAATCCGAGTACTTATATAGCCAACCTACTCTGTAGTCTATATTCTATTCTAGTCTATATTCTATTCTAGTCTATATTCTATTCTAGTCTATATTGTATTCTAGTCTGTATTGTATTCTAGTCTATATTCTATTCTAGTCTATATTCTAGTCTATATTCTATTCTAGTCTATATTCTATATTATATTCGAGTTTAGATTGTATCCTAGGCTATAGTGTTCTAGTCTCTAGTCTATTCTTAAATAAAATACCTCTAGTACTGGGGCTAAGTTCATTGGTGGACTGCCAAGAAGTGAGAATCAGTACTTATATAGTTAGCCTGTGAGTACAAGAGAAGTGGAGCATGGTGGTTAAAAGCCATTTCACGGGGTATGACGCATTGGACAGTCATTGGGTTTCATAGGCTCTAACAATACCTCTATGGGTAGTGTGTCTACCCAAGGTGGGTCTAACTCGACTACATAATCTACTACATAGTCTACTCTACTCTATACTCTATACTCTATACTCTATACTCTACTCTATACTCTATACTCTATACTCTCTACTACTATACTAGTATAATCTACTATATACTCTATACTCTATACTCTACTAGTATAATCTACTCTATACTCTATACTCTCTACTACTATACTAGTGTAATTTATACTAGTCTACTAGTCTACTAGTCTACTACTACTAGTATAATCTACTCTACTACTGTATACTATTCTCTGCCCTACTACTCTATAATCTATACTCTATACTACTCTACTTTATACTCTATACGTTATACTACTCTATAATCTATACTCTATACTACATAATATACTCTATACTTTCTACTCTATACTACATAATATACTCTATACTTTCTACTCTATACTACATAATCTACTCTATACTTTCTACTCTATACTAGTATAATTTAATACTATACTTCATACTACTCTCTACTGTACTACTCTATATTCTATACTCCATACCACATAATCTACTCTACTACTGTATACTGTATACTACTCTACTACTTTCAACTTTTGTTTTAGTATATATTAATATACAGGGATGTTTAGTGAAAGGGTTTGCGTCAATAGCGCAAAACGTATCTTCTGGAAACCTTACCAGTAGACGAACGACGTCTCCTTCGTATGAGTTGTTATGTTGCCGTGGAGGCTTTGATCGGCACTGTGCACTGGATTGAACTGGTCGCGATGGCCTCTTGGCCGATCATTTTCATATGTTTTTCCGTACTTGGTTGTCTCCAAGCCGGGGTCTGATACCGGGATGCGCAAACCAGGCGCCATGCGGTTTGCTTTGTCCAAACCGGAGTGTAAGTCGCGGTTAATCACAGCTTGCGTCTGTTCCTGTCGTACTAACGAAGAATTCTTAATCTTTCAACTTTTGTTTTAGTATATATTAATATACAGGGATATGTACAAGACCCTGTATATTAATATATACTAAAACAAAAGTTGAAAACTACTCTATACTCTACTCTTCTACTACATAATGTACTCTATACTCTATTTTCTATACTACTCTACTCTTCTCTACAGCTATGCCTAATTTGGTCTGTATATTGGTACATCTACACTGTTCGTTGGTATCTGTCGAAGACGGAGCTGCTTATGACTTTGGGAGTAGAAGGGCAGAGCCCTGTCAAGAATGGTTCTAATAGTCTACACTACTATAAGGTTTGTACTGCTATAAAGTCTCACTACTGAATATTCACACTTCTCAGTCTACTCTTTAGTCTATAGTCTATATTCTATATTGTACTCTAGTCTGTATTGTATTTTAGTCTATATTGTTCTAGTCTATATTGTTCTAGTCTATATTGTTCTAGTCTATATTGTTCTAGTCTATATTATATTCGAGTTTAGATTGTATCCTAGGCTATAGTGTTCTAGTCGATAGTCTATTCTAGTCTATAGTCTAGTACTGGGGCTATGTTCATTGATGGACTCCCAAGAAGTGAGAATCAGTACTTATATAGTTAGCCTGTGAGTACCAGAGAAGTGGAGCCATGTCACGAGGTCAGGTGAATGGAGGAGTCCAAGTCACGGGTATGACGCATTGGACAAGTCACGGGTATGACGCATTGGACAGTCATTGGCTTTCATAGGCTCTAACAATACCTCTATGGGTAGTGTGTTTACCCAAGGTGAGTCTAACATAGACCATACATACTGAGCTAGCTGCTGCCTCTAAATAATCCGATACATACATTTTAAAAATTAGACTTTTACCATCGAATCTAAAGTAAAGAGTACTAGCAGATTAGTATAGAGCATAAGTGGAAAGTGCCACATAGAGAGTGTAGGTAACAGAGTAGATAAAGTAGATAGACTACGAGTCTTACTGCGTGTGCTGCACACAAGGATGCAGTCTAACCGTTCCATGCATATTTATATACACTACTTGTTCCTCCCGCTTCAAACCAGCGCGGCAATTCGATTCAAACCACACTATCATAATTAAACAACCAATGATTCAACAGGTTTTGTACTTACGACATGAAACTTGTTAAGCGTCAAAAATTCAAAATAAACGGTTTATGCGGGGTTTTTTTAAAAATGAAAATAGTAGCGTTTTGAGTTCTTGGTTGGTTTAAGTTTGCTAATGTGGTTTGAAGCATTTTGGCGCGCTGGTTTGAATACTTTTGGGAATCACTACACTACTATACTACTACACTACTACTTGGATATTTTGGGCCTGCACTGTCTAATCCAAAAAAGGACATTCCATAACACATCCCGGCAGATATCATGGTACGAAGCTCCAGATCTGCATCTGAAGCCCGACCATTCAGGATCACTTGTGACAATGCCGAGTTGTAAATGGAAAAGACAAGGCTCTTCACGAGTACTTAATGGAGTTTGAGGGTCCCGATAGTAAGCAAGAGAGGTCTATATATTATATGCCTCTCTTGATTATATGGGGAAATATCATGATACAGCTCAACGGATTATAAAATAGCAAAGCCGCCAGGTACCCCTCAGCTGAAAAAAGAATGAGAGTAGCAGCCGTTGTATGCCGAATATTCGACGATCTTGCGTCTTGGCAAAAAAGTCGGAATGTGGATTTTGAAGAATGCATTGGGGATTTTGAAAAATGCATTGGGACTTTGAAGAATGTATTGGGGATTTTGAAAAATGCATTGGAACTTTGAAGAATGCATTGGGACTTCGAAAAATGCATTGGGACTTCAAAGAATGCATTGGGATTTCTGGACAGTCAGTGTATGTGTGGCACCTTTGTTTTCAGCCAAACATGTCTCGGCCAAACGTGTGTCCCGACATCCGGGGAGTTTTTGGTATAAAGCAGAATTTCTTTTTCCCGCTAAATCCGGACCCCAGGTGCACTATGGAGTACCTTGGGGTACACTTGAAAAGAAATTTCTTTGGAAAAAACGCTTTCCAATTATTGATGAGTATACTGCATGGTATTACAACGTTGGTTATGAGCTCCGCCAAACATGTTCACCCTGGTATGGCTCCAAAAATACACTGTTTACCACGTGGGTAGTTGATGGTTCTAGCATTGAGTTCATAGATGAGTAATGCGAGCATCGAGCACAGAGAATCGAGCATCGAGCATCGAGCACCGAGAATCGAGCACCGAGAATCGAGCACCGAGAATCGAGCATCGAGAATCGAGCATCGAGCACCGAGCGCCGAGAATCGAGCATTTCACTGCTAGTGTGGTGACGCAATGGTTTGCGTTCGCGCAATTCATCCCCACCAAATTGTCCCCCACGCCTAGTAACCCTTAATTTAGTAACCAACATAATAACTCTTAACGTAGTAACCCTCAACGTAGTAACCCTTAACGTAGTAACCCTTAACGTAGTAACCCTCAATCTAGTAACCCTCAATCTAGTAACCCTCAATCTAGTCTCAATGTAGTACCAACGTAGTAACCCTCCATGTAGTAACCCTCAATGTATTCAGTCTCTAACGTATATCTAGGTATGGCACTATAAAAAAACACCAAAAAAAGTTGTATCCTAGATCCTTGAAAGAGGCTTGATCAGTATGAGTACATTGCTCAAACACTAGAATCCTGAATCAAGAAAGCAGTGAGCGGCTACAGTGTTTTTCAAAAGTATTCAAACCAGCGCAATAAAATGTTTCGTACTCCTTCTCAGTCTTTCAAACCAAATGGCGTAATGTTTCACCCCATTTTTCATTAGAATTCAATATTTTGAAATCTTAAATCTGGACGATTGACTCGTATGTACTGCATTTGGGACTCTTGCAGTACCAATCAAGGGTCAAAACGGATGGAACTGAACTGGAAGGGGAAAGGAACTTTTTGAATTATTGGATGTTTTATTTTGCTAGTGTGGATTGAATCGTTTTGCTGTGTGGATTGAATCGTTTTGCTGTGTGGATTGAATCATTTTGCTGTGTGGATTGAATCATTTTGCTGTGTGGATTGAATCAATTTGTTAGTGTGGATTGAATCATTTTGCTAGTGTGATGAATCGTTTTGCCGCGCTGGTTTGAATCGTTTTCAAAAATAGTGTAAGATTGAAAAGTCGAGGCTCGGGGCTCACAACCAGTGGTTACAGATCTCGGCCATTGCATCCAATCCATGCATCATGGCCGCGCTGACCAACTAAGCGGTCACCTGATTAACATACAGTCGATTAACATACAGTCGATTAAAAAAGGGGTCCGTATCCATTTGGACTTATTGCCCAATTGGGAAAATGTCAAAAATCCCTTCACTGTGTCTTGAAAGGTGGCCAAGTCTCAATAGTCCAGGAGGTGGTCGAGGTGGTTGAGATAGAACTGCAATTCCTCGTATACATCTTGCCCGCACGTCTGCAGCACCCACATGCATAGACGTTCCCCCGGTTCTTATAGCGACATTTTTATTTTCCCCAAGACTCAACAAACGGTTGCCCCCACGGGAACGCAATGCTGCATTTCTTGGCCGCACTATAAAGCTAGCAGTATTTCCTGTTTCAAGAAGTACTTGTTTTTTCAAGCAGTACTTTCGTTTCAAGCAGTACTTCCGTTTCAAGCAGTACTTCCGTTTCAAGCAGTACTTCCGTTTCAAACAGTACTTCCGTTTCAAGAAGTACTTCCGTTTCAAGCAGCACCACAATTTCAAGCAACACCACAATTTCAATGAAATTCACCCGCTTATCCCTCGCTTCTACTTTCGCTGCGGTTGCATACACTTACCCAACGGTCTTCTTCGCAAAGGTTGATGACAATTATTATCCACTCGCCCCAACTACACTAGTAATTGACCAAGACGACGATGGCAATGACGATGTATATCAATATGCATTGTATTATAAAGATAGTGCAGCCTACGAAGACCCTCTTGAGTTTACTCTAGAAGATGATGTGGCTTACAGTGCTGGTGGTCCCGCCGGAATTTTCGACTCTTACTTTTCCTTCGGCGAGAATCTCGACCCTCAAACTTTAGGACTTGTTGATGACCAGGTCACTTTCAGCACTTTCCAGTCGTGCTTACTTTACGGCGAGGACAACCTTCGTGCGCTTTTCACCGATCCGGAAACTTCCTTGCTTGATGTAAGCGATTGTGTTGATGCCCAGCTTTACTTTTTGCCTTATGACTCTGACACTGGTCAACCTGCGGAAGAAGAGGAAGCTCTGCTGTCAATCGTGGCACTGTCCAGCTCTTCCCTGTCTTCAACTGAGGCCCCTAGCTCTTCGACTGAGGCCCCTAGCTCTTCAAGTGCTTCGTCTTCCGTGGAGCCCGAGCTGTCAGCCACCTCCGATGTGTCCGAACCCCCAACTTCGCTGTCTGCCGCCCCCGAGTCTTCAGTCTCCGACGAACCAGAAGCCTCTTCGAGTTCTGAGGCTGCTGTCTCTTCTGTCTCGAGCATCCCTGAAGTTTCGGAGTCCGGTGTATCAAGTAACACTGAAGCTTCCGAGTCTGGTGTTTCAACCATTGCGGATACTTCTGAATCCGCTAACTCAACCATTGAAGAGGCTTCCGCATCCACCTCCTCTGATCCTGCTTCTGTTATCAACACAATTGCTGCTGCAATCAGCTCTGGGATTTCCGGTGTTTCCAACTCCACCACGCCCGTTGCTGCTGAAACCGTGGCTGCGGACCCTGTGGTGTCAAACTCTTCGAGTGTGAACGGATGGAACATTACTACTGCCACTAGGGAACACACTACGATTTCTACCTACTGCCCTAAATGCGAGCACGCTCCTGGTGACACGATCTGGAAGACCTACACCGACTACACCACCTACTGCCCACATGAGACCACCTTGACCATTACCAAGTGTGACATAGTGTGCCACCCAACCACCATTACTGTTACTGCCCCAACCACTTTGACTGTGGCTGGAGTTTGCGTTGTTCCAGAGACTGTAACAGCAGGAGGCTCTGCTCCTAAGAACCCTGGACAGAATAATGCAGGAGGAGACTCTGCTCCTAAGAACCCTGGACAGAACAATGCTGGAGGAGACGCTGCTCCTAAGAACCCTGGACAGAACAATGCTGGAGGAGACTCTGCTCCTCAGCCAGATAAGCCATCTCCAAAAGCTCCAGCTGAGACCGCAGCCGCAGGAAATGTTGCCGCCAACCCCAAGTCTAGCAGTGCCCTCAACCAGGGATCCGGTCAGACGGTGGCTGCGGTCCCAACAGTTGCTCCATTGGCAAATGCGGGCTCCAGAACTGCCATTGGTGGATTTATCCTCGGATTTGCAGCTTTGTTGTTGTGAGCCCGAGACGTCTTCGATGCAGTTTATTTTTTTGGAACTCTCCAGAGTTTTTAGTCTTCTTACCCATAATTCTTCATTGTGGTATAGTTAAAAATGGTGTTCAAGGAGACTTGGACACTGGACGCTAGGGGTGATGCCAGCATAGCGAAGTCCCGATTAGGACTTTTCAGGGCCAATATTTCATACCTCGAGTGCCGGCTGTTTCAGGAAATCCCTCAAGGGTTACCCGAACAGCAAGGCAGTATACAGAGCTAGCAGGTTCGCCTGATTAGATGAATCCTCAGGGATCTCGCTGAGACACATTATAGTAATGGAATATACAACTGAGGTAAACCCGTACACCCACATAATTTATGAACTCAACAAGCCCTGTATTTTCTACGCCACTCCACTCAACTCCACTCAACTCCACTCCACTCACTCCACTCCACTCACTCCACTCCACTCACTCCACTCAACTCCACTCAACTCCACTCAACTCCACTCAACTCCACTCAACTCCACTCAACTCCACTCAACTCCACTCAACTCCACTCAACTCCACTCACTCCACTCAACTCTCCTTATATTACAAGACCATAATCATTTGCACGTCTGGAAATCCCTGAGCTTGAGTTTATCGTTATCACTCACCAGTTCTTCACACTCTGACTTATCAAGGGTCTACAACTGTTGATTAGGATAAGGAGATGACTATGGCTATGGCTAATCGAGCTACTCCAGTGGTTGGTAGTGGCGTCGCCCAGTCAACCGGTCGTTGCTAGGTTCTTGCGGGCAACTCTTTTTGGGACAAGATTGGTGTCTATATTATCATCTGCTCCACTCTGCATACTAGCCTCCTCTACACTCAGCCTCCTCTACTCCTAGTCTCCTCTACTCCTAGTCTCCTCTACTCCTAGTCTCCTCTACTCTACTCCACACTATACTTTGCGTATACACCTTCGATATATGCTACTCTTTTCTATCTCCTTAACTATCGTCTTCTTCATGCCCTACTCTATACTCTACTCTATACTCTACTCTATACTCTACTCTTCTCCTTTATCTTATTAAGTCTACCCTGTACCTATCCAGTAATCCCAAACTAGTCTATTGTTTACAATCTTATGAACTCTCTCTCCTCTTCTCTCTCCTCTTCTCTCTCCTCTTCTCTCTCCTCTTCTCTCTCCTCTACACTATACTTCTTACTCTATACTTCTTACTCTATACTAACTCGTCTCCTCTAAAGTACCTATCTCCTGTATACACCACTACACTGGACGCGACTTTTTCCTCTGCCTTGGCAGACTACGCACTCACGAGCACCAGCGTTTTCGAGTGCGAAGTGTTGATTTAGTTTCCCGTTCATCATACTCAGTTAGTGACTAACGAGCGACTGAATCCATATGCGAACTTCACCAAAACTTCACCAGAAATTCACCCGAACTTCACCAGAAATTTACCAGAAATTTACCAGAAATTCACCAAAATTCACCCAGAATTACCAAAATTCACCAAAATTCACCAGAAATTCACCAAAATTCACCCAAAATTCACCCAAAATCACCCAAAATCACCCGAACTTCACCAAAATTCACCAGAAATTCACCAGAAATTCACCAAAATTCACCCAAAATCACCCAAAATCACCCGAACTTCACCAAAATTCACCAAAATTCACCCGAACTTCACCAAAAATTCAGTACACTAATACTGGAATCAGAATGAAATAAAAAAACTAACGATTTAACGTACCAAAAGGTGGCACGGCAATATCCCAATGCCTCCTTTTTTGATTTTTTTGATTTTTTTGATTTTTTTTTTTTTTTTTTTGGTTTTTTTGGGGCCACTTTTGTCCATTTCTGACTGTTCCCTACCATTTTACATTTGTATGTGTCTCACTGGTTTCGCATTTTGTAGTATCTCACAAAACATCACCAGCCATCCCATCTCCATACTCCAAGTACATAGAACTATTCCAAGTTACACAAAGGAAACAAAAAAAGGTACAAAATAAGATACAAAATAAGATACAAAATAAGGATACAAAATAAAGATACAAAATAAAGATACAAAGTAAACAAGAGACTGAGTCCACTTTCTACCATTATCTCGTGCTGCTGTGGCCTTGGCTACTTTCCACGTGACCTCGCACATGACCTTCTCACTCATACAAACATCTATACCATATACATCACCAGGCATCCACCAACCCCCACCTAAACAGTGAAACACCTGAAGCAGTGACCACATTTCGCTCCTAATATATATATACTAAATCCTGCATCTACACCTACGCCAACACCTACGTCAATACCTACGTCAATACCTACGTCAATATCTACGCCAATACCTACGCCAATACCTACGTCAATACCTACGTCAATACCTACGTCAATACCTACTTCAAACCCTTGCACCAACACCAACACCAACACCAACACCAACACCAACACCAACACTTCCCAAATATGCCCAGCTTGGTGGACCCGTCGCCGGCCCCAACGCCTCGCCTAGCCTCCATGGCCGGCACGCCCAAATCACGCAACCCCAAAAAACCCCCCAGTCTCCAGACGCAAAGCGTGCAGATTGCCCACCAGCAGATCAACCTCGACATTCTGTTCCAGGAAAAAAAAATCTCGGGGTACACAGAACTCACCGTCATTCCCACCTCCGCCAATGTGCGCTCGCTCCGCTTGGATGCCCGTGAAATGTCCATCTCCAAAATCCTCTTCAATGGGCTGGAACTCACCGACTTCATCCACAATGACTACTTGTACATAAACAACCCGGACACCTTTGAGGAGTATTCTCGCCGGAAAGTGCCTAATGTGTGGGACGAGGCTCTGGCCGACTTCAATATCCATCAACACCACCTTTTGAGGCAGAAATTGAGCTACATTTTCGGCCATTTGGACGAACAACTGCTCCAGGCGCCCCACTTCAACCCGAACACCGAGGAATTGATGATTTTTTTCCCGGAAAAGTACCGGATTGAAGCCTTGGATGCTGCCTCTCAACATACTCCCGGATCATCGGTGAAAATGGGTGCTTCCACCACCACGCCGCTCCAGATGCGGCTCAAACACTCTGCTGCTGATTTGTATGCTCCAATCCAAATTGGAATCTATTACCTGGTGGTCAACCCCAAGAACGGGCTCAATTTCGTAACCAGTGATACGCTTGACCGCTCGCTTTGGCACGTGTACACCACCAATTCCGACCATAACGTGTCTGCATCCTCCTGGGTGCCTTGCATAGATAATCTCTTGCAGCGAAGCAGTTGGTCGCTTGAACTTAGCATCCCGAGGTCTGTGAGAGACATTTTTCTGAATGGACAAAGTGGCGATGACGATGACGATGAAAATAGGGACTTAGTGGTGTGTTCTGGTGATTTTGTCAATGCCAAGGAATCGCCCCACCCTTCGGATCTCCTGAAAAAAGTGGTTTCCTGGGCTATTTTCAACCCCATTTGTGCTCACCACATTGGATGGGCCATAGGTGCTTTTCAAAGCACGGAATTGGCTGATTTCGAGGATTCTGCGGCTGCTACTGATTACGTGGATGAAGACTTCGAAGGCTTGGAGAAAGACGACTCCCAATTGCCGGTCCTCCTCTACTTTCTCCCGGGAGAAGAGAAAATGGTCAAAAATACCTGTATCTTCGCACAGCAGGCTGTGGAGTACTTTCTGAAGGAATACGGGACGTATCCTTTCAGTTCCTATGGGCTAGTGTTTGTGCACGACACGACATACCCCACAAGCAACTTCGCCGGGCTTTCGCTCTTCTCGTCTGACTTGCTTTATCCCGAAAACGTCATTGAGCCAATGTTTACTGTGACCGAAAAGATCTTGGACTGCATCGCAGGTCAGTGGTCGGGTATAAATATCGTCCCCCTGACACTTAACGATATGTGGTGCACCATTGGGATTGCCAAGTACATGACCATCCAATTCACACGGACTCTCATGGGTTCCAACGAGTGCAGGTACCAAATCCGGCGCAAAATGGATGCTATAGTGGAGCAAGATGTGGGCCAGAGGCCGTTGGGTGCTCAGGTTCTTGAGGCTCCAGTCAGCGAGGCCAACTTCGATTTTCTCCGACTCAAGGCGCCCATCATCTTGTTTATTTTGGACCGCCGTATGACGAAAACAGATAAGTCGTTTGGCTTTTCTCGTGTGCTCCCCAAACTCTTCCTTCAGGCCATGTCGGGGGATATGCAGAATGGAGCCTTGTCTACAATGCATTTCCAGTATGTGTGTGAAAAAGTGAACCGAAACAGGCTTGAGGCTTTTTTCAAGCAATGGGTCTATGGCGTTGGAGCGCCCATTTTCAATATCACCCAGAAATTCAACAAGAAGCGGTCGATGATCGAGGTGATCATTCGCCAACTGCAGTTGCAGCAGTCGGAGTCACCACATCCCAAAACTGAAACATTCATGAGAGATGCAGTCAACTACTTAAATGAAGAGCAGAGTTACCCGGTGCAACAGACGTTTTTGGGGCCAATGACGCTTCGGGTACATGAGGCCGACGGCACGCCATATGAGCATATTGTGGATATCAAAGATACCGTGGTCAAGTTCGATGTGCAGTACAACACCAAGTTCAAACGACTTAAGAAGAATAAGGATGACGGGGAGGTACTGGTGTTCTCGAAGCTCGGGGATGTTTTGGAGTCGCCTCAAGAGGTTCGTGACTGGAAGCTTGAAGAATGGCCCAAACGGGACGAGGAGTTCTTGGACCCGTTTGAGTGGATCCGTGTCGATACTGATTTCGAGTGGATAGCCACGGTGCACGTGATCCAGCCCGATTACATGTACGGGGCCCAGCTTCAGCAGGACAGGGACATTGAGGCACAATTGGCAGCCATCCAATATTTCGGGGCCCAGGAAAAGCCAAGCAGAATCTATTGCACAATGCTCACACGGACGCTTCTTGATACACGGTATTTCTATGGGGTTCGGATTGCTGCAGCCAAGGCACTCGCAGGGTTCTCCACGTCAGCCAACCATTTCATTGGCTTGGACTACTTGATCCGGGCGTTCCGGCAAATGTTCTGTTTTGAGAACAGTTACATTCCTAAAAGCAACGATTTCCAGGATTTCGGCGAGTTCTTCTTGCAGAAGGAAATCCCCCGCTTCTTGGCCTTAGTCAAGGATGATAACGGCAACTCTCCGCCTGTGATCCGCAGCTTGTTGTACAATCTCTTGAAGTACAACGACAACTCCAACAACGATTTCCAGGACTGTTTCTACATTTCCACGTTGGTGGAGGCCGTGGTACAGTCTGTGATGCAGGAAATCCCCACCAGCATAGATTTCCACCTCGAAAAAGAGTTGAACAAGGACCCCCGAAGCAAGTTTCTACGCAAAGTCATGGAGGAGATCAACCGCATCCATAAGCTCGATAGGCACGTGCCTTCGTACCATATGGTGATTTCCGTGGCGTGTCTTGAACAAAAAATCCGCTTGGCCCGGTGCAATCTCCATGATGTATCGTTTGAGGAGTTGCTCTATTTGACGCATTCAAAAAATGCATCCCAGATCCGTTTGACTGCATTCAAGGGTCTTTTTCTCCTTGGAGGCTTGAAAAATGCCGAGATTTTGAACTACTTTTTGCATGTTTGTCTCTTGGAGAACACGTCTGCCAGTTTCCGCTCTGGACTTATACGTGTATTGGCCGATTCCATCAGTGAAGCTGCCATTCACGGCAACCCTTCAATGCTTGATGACCCAGAATTTAAGTCCTTGGAGGCTATCTACGATAATAAAGGCAAACTGGGAAATATGGTGATTGTGGAGGAGTCTCAAAGTCTGGAAATGAGTCTTCGGAGAGATGCTTTGGCCAAGGCCACAGTCAAAGGCCTGATTTCCATATTGAGAAGAGACTTAGCTATTGGTACGGGACTCCAAAAAACACTCTGGAAGCTTCTCCACCTGAGCCTTTTAAGTTTACATGAAAAAAAGACGGTGTTTCTCGTGTGTGATGTTCTCTACGATGCAGTGAGCTCTTTCTCCGTGCACATTCCTGTGCCGTGTGTATCTTTTGACGAGTTGAAGAAGAAGATCGTGGCCAAGCATCTTGGTGACGGGAAACTTGTGATTAAAAGAGAAGGCCGGTTCCGGATCCAGTTGAGCTCGCGTCTTTCCATTGATAACCACAAGTTGAAGCTCAAAATGGATAAGCCTCGGGGCAGAAGAACGGACCGGGCGAGCGAATATGAACCTGAACCCAAGGATAATGAGATCATAGAAAAACCAAAGGGATCGAAGGAACCAAAGCCAAAGGAAGTTAAAGAAGTGAAGGCCAAGGAAGTGAAAGAACCGAAAGAAGTAAAAGAAAAGGAAATTAAGGAAGTGAAGGAAGTGGAACTGAAGGTAGAAAAGGGTCACTATGCAGAGCCAAGAGAGAGAGAGCCATTAACAGAATTACCGAGTGAGTCACATAACCATTTTGATCCAGATCAAATGGAGTTGGATGGAGTGCCGGAACTGTCGGTGACCAGAGATTTGTTCAACCCAATGAAGTTGACGTTTAAGTTCTCCAAGTCTGGAGCAGCACCTGTTTCTGTGAACGGGACCACCGTGAAGATCAGAATCCGCCAGCCCTTACGCTACATCCGTATCAACACAATGCAAAAGACTGTCACTGTCTCCAGTCGTCCCTTCAAGGAAAGAGAGATAGATATGGAGAGAGAAAAGGAGAAGGAGAAGGAGAAGGAGAAGGAGAAGGAGAAGGAGAAGGAGAAGGGGAAGGAGAAGGAGAAGGGGAAGGAGAAGGAGAAGGAGAATGAAAGAGAAAGAGAAAGAGAAAGAGAAATAGAAAAACAGAGAGAAAGAGAATTGGAGGTTGTCTCGACTCCTAAACGCATTGTTTCCGAGAAAGAGTCAGAGAAGAATATGGACAATATGAAGGAAGCAAAGGGTGATAATTTAAATGTCGATTTGCAGGTGAGCAGAGCGGCCAGTCCGTTTTCTGAGGAGCCCGCCAAGGTTCCCAAGAAAAAGAAGAAGATCTATATCCACAGCCGGTCCAACACTCCATCTCCTGATGATGCCAAAGAATCAAAGGGTGAACCAGAACAAACGAAAGAACTGAAGAGTGAACAGGAATCAAAGGCCGAGCCAAAACCAAAGAGTGAGCCAAAACAGGAACCCCAACCGCAAAAGCCCAAGTTGAAGCTCAAGTTTACTCTCAAGTGAGGTACAGAGATTAAGCTCAACTCTATATTGAAATAGAAGAATTGGACGTTCAGCGTTAGATTTACACTCACCTTTATGTGACCTGTTTACCTGTTTACCTGATTGATTGAAGGGTTACAAGTACGATTGACATGACAAAATCTGCTTACTTGGGAGGTGGTCTGGTTAACGAGCGAAAACTCAGCTTTAAGCTAGGACTCATGACACTAAGTCTTGCTAGAATAGCAAGGTGACAGCGGTCAAGTTCAATGGTGCGGATGTTACAGGATGGAGATATACAGCTGAAAATGGTGACAGGTAGTGGTGTTGGTTTCGAAGTTGATTTCTGTGGACTCCCACGACCAGCGGAATAGGGCGTTAAAACCAGGATGGCCAACTTTCCAGAGCAAAATACAAGTGTCATTACGGGTACACCATTTTTAATTTCAAAAAGCTGGGATTTTGTGGTCTAACAGTCAGTATGGAGCCTTACTATTTTATGAAAGGAAGTTCAAGTACTTAGGCTGAAGACCAGATGTTATTCCATTGGGCAGATTACTATTTATTCATATTCTAAGTGCCCGTTACATTTGCTACTGTTAATAGGATACACTGGGTCTACTTTAGTTTTATATGCAGAGGTCTTAGTATAGACTAACTAGAAACCAAGTGTATAGTCACAGTATAACACAAGTAGTACATGTAGTGGTACAGTGCAGTAATCAACAAAAAGTGACTGTAATAGAGACTGCACACCTCTAGGTATTATAGATCGGAAGAATGGCATATTGAGTTAGAAGATCAATGAAACAGAATCCACAGACTATGACTCTACATCTCGCACACTAAGTTCTTTAGGAGTAGAAGACTCAGTTCTAGTTCTAGTCTAGTTCTAGTTCTAGTCTAGTTCTACTTCTAGTCTAGTTCTACTTCTAGTCTAGTTCTACTTCTAGTCTAGTTCTAGTTACTTCTACTTCTACTTCTCTTCTACAACAGTGATAGTAGTATTAGCCCACTAGTCCAGTCTTGGTCGAGTTTACTTCTAGTATGCCTTGGTTCTAGCTCTATACAGATCCACTATAATAGACTAGATAATAGAGTCAGTGTTTTTACTGGTAATCAGTGATTTGGCATACTACGGTAGTAATTGAGTAGAGCTAAGAGTAGAGCTAAGAAAATAGTTACATTCAATCACCAGAAATAGTACAAATCTTCACACCACAAAATCCGTTCACATCTAGCTTATATTGAAGAGGACACTGAAACAGCAGCTAGACGACGCAAAGGTGTTTTTTAGTGGAGAGCTGAATCTCTAGGCACTTCCTAACTAAAGTGCTTTTGCTATTGGTACTGGTATAACCGTCAAAAACCCACAGTCCAACAGTATGTGAATGTTGGATTGTACATCTGAGGGTGTATGTAAACATACATGAGTCTGTTGGAAAATTATCTTGATTAAATTAATCTGGTGGAATACCACAGAACCTTACAAAGGATACATCTCAGTAAGTACCTTTAAAGTCATGTAGTAGTTCTGTTCAGTATAGTTCTGTTCAGAGTAGTTCTAGTTATGAGTAGTTCTAGTTATGAGTAATTCTGTTCAGAGTAATTCTGTTCAGAGTAATTCTGTTCAGAGTAATTCTGTTCAGTAGTTCTATTCAGTAGTTCTATTCAGTAGTTCTATTCAGTAGTTCTAGTCCAGAGTAATTTTATTCAGTAGTTCTATTCAGTAGCTCTATTCAGTAGTTCTATTCAGTAGTTCTAATCCGTAGTTCAGGCTCTTTTAGTGGCAGGACCGATGAGGAGCTCTTAACTCTCCACCCACATATTTCAAACAAAAACCTTTCGATTTGAACAGCTTTAAGGACAACTCCACTCCCTCGTATTATTCCAATACGTGACGCTTTTCGACATCCTCTCCTATAAGCACGTCTATGGGCAAACAAGTGTTCTACCGGTCTGTGAATGAGTCTTTTTTCATCAAGCACATTATTTTCCAAACACAAATAAGAGTTCCGGGCTGCTATGACTAACTTATCCATCAACAATGTTAACAAAATACTTCTTATGTTTGGCCGTGGTGGTAATGGCCTCAGTCTCAAACTTTTCGCCATTGCTGAGATTTCTGTGAACGATGAACCTGCTGTGAACCACCAAAACGAATTTAAAATAGACCTTGCAATGTCTCGCGGAAATCACACTAATAGTTCTATTCAGTAGTAGATCTAATTAGTAGTGGTTTTAATTAGTAGTAGTTCTAATTAGTAGTAGTTCTATTTCAGTATAGTTCTAATTAGTAGTAGTTTTAATTAGTAGTAGTTCTAATTAGTAGTAGTTCTATTTCAGTATAGTTCTAATTAGTAGTGGTTTTAATTAGTAGTAGTTCTAATTATTAGTAGTTTTAATTAGTAGTAGTTCTAGTCCAGTAGTTCTATTCAGTAGTTCTAGCTGGCTCAGTCCTAGTGCTATAGTTTGGTCTCGGTGCTAGTTTGTAATGTGATGAGTCTGGTTCTCAACTTACCAAAGATCGTACTGCTCTACTCCACGATCGTACTTATCTATGGTCTACTGTATAACCAGGCAAACCTAGACTTACCCTTGCATACAGTATTCTGTATGATAGTACATACTCTATGCAACCACCATACATTACTATACCACTCTAACTATTCCAGATCACTAACTATTCCAGATCACTAACTATTCCAGATCACTAACTATTCCAGATCACTAACTATTCCAGATCACTAAATATTCCAGATCACTAAATATTCCAGACCACTCTAACTATTCCAGACTACTCTATACTGTTATTTCTTTAATAATCTATGCCTTACTAATACTTTGCTCATTGTGGTTTCTCAAAGAGGAACCGGTTTGGCTTATGTACCTTTGAGAACCGGAAAACTCTCCGCTAGAACAATGGTAAAAGATTCTAGAATATTCCAAAAGGCCTCCATGACAATTTGTCAGCGATGGCTCGGCGTTTTTAATCGCCTTTGTTACGACCAACAGAGTATAATGAATACTGTAATATACTGTACTATGTAATATACTAAACTACTGTAATATACTAAACTACTGTAATATACTAAACTACTGTAATATACTATACTATACTATACTATACTATATACTATACTATACTATACTATACTATATACTATACTATACTATACTATACTACTATACTACTACACTATACTATACTATACTAGACTATACACTATACTATACTATACTATACTATACTATACTATACTATACTACTATACTATACTCTACTGTAATATACTACACTATACTACTGCACTATACTATACTATACTATACTATACTATACTATACTATACTATACTATACTATACACTATACTTCTATACTTGTTCAAAACCAGCAATGAAAAGAGCGCACTCTGATAACCACGGCTGGCTGGTTAGCCAGCCATCTGCTTTCCTGCGGCAATCAATTGTGGTTACAATGAATGCCGTAATGAAGGAAGAATCTCCAAATATATAAAGGGGACTTCGCCCCCATTTATTGTTAGCATCGATAATTGAATATCAACTGCCCGGAGGGATACCCCGATGCCTCCAAGAGCCAGACCCACTAAAAGATCTCGTATTAATAATACTTCACTGAGCACTGACAACTTTTCTTCTCTTGAAGTAAACACTTCCCCTAGAGGGTCCAAAGAAAGGTGCTCAATCGTCCCTTCATGCTTGGAGATATGCTCAACTATGACTCCGATGAGTTCGATACCGACGACACCTCGGAAATCACCGACACAGACACAGACCTTGCTCTGCCTTCCGTGTATTCCAGCAATGCTGCCTCCACCAACATTCTTTTGGACCGCCAACGCAGTGTAGTGGAAAGGTACGGTACCGTCAGCCGGAGATCAGCCATGTCCAAAAGAAGAAACACTGATAAAAGCTCGGTGTATAGCTCCAGCATCCAAGGTTCGACGTACGTCATTACCCGGTCTCCCGGAGTAACCAATAATGTCTGTGGAAGAACCTAGGCATAAACCAACCAATAGATTCATGTATCATCCAAGATCATAACTATCTAGGACCCATAAACTTCCATAATAATCAATCCAAGATCATAACTAAAAAAATCCAGATGATTGAGCAAGAAAAAATGATCACAGATGCGAGCAGCACCCAGCACTGAATATCATGTTAATTAAGCTTCCAATGTACCAAACAGACCTAGGCCAGAATGAATCCCAATGACCAGTAAGTAATTTGACCTCTGCTGACATGATCTACCGATAATGATGCCATAATGGGCCTCTCGGTCATCCCATTTCCAATGGTTTGAAACCAACGGCTCCTTCTCGCTAGGCCAGTATATCAAATTCCAATTCCCAATTGATACACGTCTGTATCCACGCATTCCATTAATCTTACTGGTGTGATACACCGTATCAATGTCAATCGGTGCATTGGAATTCATCAAGATCAAACCAAAGTCACGTAAATGCAGTAGTAGGACGCTTATATGGCGAACCTAGTCCACCAAGTCCTTGAGTGTGTATTTCTTGTAACTCCGTGAGTATTCCCCATTCCCTCTGAACCACATTGTATACGTGTTGGA
>NLAL01000271.1:0-19830 GCA_002374735.1 Metschnikowia sp. 13-106.1
TAGTAATAGTAATAGTAATAGTAATAGTAATAGTAATAGTAATAGTAATAGTAATAGTAATAGTAATAGTAATAGTAATAGTAGTGCTATGTTCTTGATATTGTTTGGAGACCTAAAGTTGTATTTGTTGATGACTCCTCAGAGAGAGCGAGGCTTATCTAACTAAGAAGAGAAACATGGCTTCGAAAAATCTCAACCAGAACATGATTCTATAATGCTCAAAAAGACATAGTACTTCGTGAATCGATACGGTTGCAATTGCCATTTTCAGAATGGCACGTATTACGCTTCATAATGTCTATCTAACAGAGTTAGAGTAGTAGTAGGTAATATAATGGTGGCAGAAACTACACCACTGGATGTAGTACAAGTGGGTGATGCCTCCAAGAACCAGGCCCACCAACACATCTGGTAGTGGCAATGCTACAATGATAGTAACACTCCTGAGGAAAACTGCTGAAGCAAAACTCCTAAGGAAAACTGCTGAAGCAAAACTCCTAAGGAAAACTGCTGAAAACTCTCCCCCCGAAGCTAAACTCCTAAGTGTTTAATATCTTGATGAGGCTATGAGGACTGTTCATTTTAGTATGAACAACCCACTGGATCTTGTCCCACGGCCAATCAAATATTCTCCTGGTGTCACAACTTTCATTGCAGATCTGGTTGATGTACAGTATCTTCTTGAGGGACTCTTGACTAGGAACGGTATCCAGCATTCCGAAAATAATAGTCCAACATCAAAGGCTCAAAGGGTACCATGGATGGATTTCAATGAATGGTTTTTGTTGTTTTGATGAGTTCTTCAAACCAGAGAGAAAGTCACCAGTAACTTGGGCTCATATTAGAATTCAACCTCTAGTTTTGGTTTCAAGAGGTCGATTCGGTTTTGTGACTGTCGATGGTCTGTGTCTAATGGGCACTGTAGGAAGAGTAAACAATTTTGAATACCTTAAACAAACAGTCCCAGTATGGTAGTGTAGTGGTAGGGTCACAGTATAGTCGTAGTAAAGTACTTCAGTACTAAACTAGTACTGGAGTAGTAGAGTAGCAAAGACAGCGGAAGATTTAAGAAGTAGTTCCGAAATGTAAAAGATGCGGTCTTGGGCTACTCTTGGAGTGGAAGGTTTCGGTGGATTTGCGCGGACTTGGCCTCCAAAGCAGGGGAGGGGTATCATTCAAAGAAGAGTCCAAGAGGTTATTTTAAAGTATGGCTTCCCTTCTCCTGTAGGACTGGATCTGACCAATAGACGTCTTGTACGACCCCTAAAAGTGGGTGCAGGTAAATTCGGGAGGAGTCCAAGAGTCTATCCGCACTTCTTTGTCCAAAAAACACCTCCAATATAAACAGTTTCCACCTTGACTATATGCAGTGTTATTCATATGACAGATTTCTTTCTTGGTGACATCACAAGAGGGAATAATAAGAGTAAGCATGTCTTCATGGAGTAAGAATTGACTTGTGTGCACGACTCAGTGGGTACACGACTCCTGGGGTTTCATGAAGAAGTGCATGAAAGACGTCACTCCACTTAACAATTGAACTGTCCACTTATTCAACTAGTCACTTATTCAACTAGTCACTTATTCAACTAGTCACTTATTCAACTAGTCATCTATTCAACTAGTCACTTCATTTAATTAGTCCATAATATATCAGCTCTCACCAACACTAGTAAAGGATGGCAGCATATGCTGATGAAAGGACCACCTGCAACACTATCATATCCATTATCAAAGACTAATAAAGCCACTAAGACAAAACTTTTTCAATAATCTCGTCGGTGAGTTTTCCATCTATATGGTCTTTTTGTTGATCAACCAGTGTACTATCAGGTATAGCGTCATTAAGGGAAGTAAATCACCCAGTAAGGGATGTTTGGTATGAAGATGGTGTTCGATGTAGGACAAAGGAGACACAATCACTTTAATGTGCCAGTCATGAGATTTTCCAATTGGCCATGAACCAATTGAACACCAAACACTTGAACACCAAACACTTGAACACCAAACACTTGAACAAAAGCCACTTGTGCACAAACCACTTGGACCTGTAGAGCCGAATTCGACTGCCTTGCCTTTGAATAATGCATTCGTCTTGTCGCCAGCATCCCGGGGTTTGATGTGGGGTCTGATTGTTTGAGTTTTGAGCTTGACAAGTTCCTCACCGATCGGTGGATCGACGGAAGCCACTTGCCCAAGCTGGTTCCTTTCCATAATGACACTTTGGGCGATATGATTGCGACCCGTAACACCAGCTTCTTTGGCGACTCGGGGCCTCTGTTCGACCACGTGTAAATTCCATCTTCGATCCTGCCTGAACCGGAAATACTTGCCAATGTCCCTTACTATAGAGAACTTTTACATTTCTGGATCAATGTGGCTGCCGATAACCTTGTGCCAGCGCCTTCTCTCTATAAGAACAATCCATTCAAAAAACTCTTGCCGCAAAGGGCAATGGATTATCCTGGCTTGCTCACCACCATCTTGGCATTTACTGCTCATGCCAAAGGAGTTCTTACCAATCGCCATGAGCAGAACGATGCCATCGTCGATCCTGTCATGATCATCATGTGACATAAAAGGTAGGATCATGTGACATAAAAGGTAGGATCATGTGACATAAAAGTAGTGCCTGGAATAAAGGACAGCGAAAAGCATCTAACCCTGGATCACTCTAAGCCATGACGTTTCAACCCTTAATTTGTTCCACATAAGGAGCTAGAAATAGATCCTAAATCAACACCCATTCATGCAGGACGTAAAGACTTATCCCTTTGCCTCTATTTGATTTAGATGTGCAGAATATCTCCTCATGACAACAGTATGCGACGATGTACACCAGCAGGTTGTGCATGGCTTGGGGCGTCTTGAGTGAACACACCATCATGATCTATAGTAAGTAATAAGTATTCCATTATGACAAGACAATGATTTTGAGCCTTATGATCGCTTCTCGACTATCATGCAAGACAGAGGGCTGGTCCTTTTCTCACATTTGGGATCTTCTTGGGAATATCCACCCTAACGAGATTGGTTTCAACTGACAGTAAGTAGACCCTGTGACCCCTATTATGTTGTTGAACAAACCTTTTTTATAGGGGCATATTCTTCATGAGTAGATATCGGGGTTTGGTCCAAAATTTCCAGTATTTGTGGATCCAAATTATTTTTATCTGGATGTAACAACTGGTCCATTTGACCATCAAGAACTCTTATTTCGCAACTGCTATGAATTCTTTGCTGTGAATTCTCTTCAATTTGTTTCTTTATGAATTTTCTGCTATGCTTAAAGCCCAGCTTCACACCCTAAAACCAATAATCTAGAGTCATTGTCCACAGACACTTTCGAGGGCTGAGATTGGTATAGTAAGACCCACTATTCAATGACTTTGAGAATGGTAGGTTAATTTGTTTCAAACAATCTTTCTGGTATAACCAAAGAGTGAATCCCTAAGTACCAGGTACATAGTCTAGTTTGATTTGCTTGGTCAGAATCGTGTCCACCTTTTTGCGAATCGGTTTGGAGCCTTCAAGTAGAGAGTCATCGTTCACTGTATTAATTGCTCATTCCTTATCGGAGAGCAAGTTGCACTTGTGATTATGACCTAGTTCTTGAAGTAGGTTTGATATCCACTCGTTGACCAACGATAATTTGGAGTACTCACTCTCAGCAGCTGTAGTTGGTAAAGTCATTTTGCCCAAATATATATACATATATATGTATATACATGTTAGGTTGATGTACCAGTTCATATGCTCACTGGATGAAATAATTTCATTGTCTGTAGTCTTTCAGTTGGTGTATGGGGCGATCGAATTGTAGGTTGTTGCTGAGTATTTTCGCATTTCTAGGCATTTGCACTTTGGGTGCAAAATTCACATCCCATTAATTATTCGAGTTTTGGTACCAGGGTTCTTTCTGAATCAATATGGTTTAAAAAGGCCCTAGAAATTATCCACAAAACAAGTATGAGAATATTTGAAGGGCATTGGGGATGAACATCCGTACCTCCTCCATCTAGTGGTGTAGGTGTGTATAGTGCGGTGTTATAGAGACTACCACCATAACGTTTTCACTATCACTAGATCAGAATAATAGCGAAGGCCATGTACCATCCAATAATGTTCTTATGATGTAGTGTTCAAGGTGTTTAGAGTTGTAATATGCACTCCCGTAATCTGGAACAGTTATCACGTTACTTTCAATAAGTGACGTAAGTGTGGCACTCCAGTGATCATCCTAAACAACTTAGATTCTTATCTGTATCTAATATTGTACTATCTTAACACCGTTGTTTTCGATCATCTCTTATAAGGATATTCTCGTCCATTCTTATACGCTCCAGCTTTTCTCCCTCTTCAGTCTCTTACTGACATTGTCTTCTCCAAGACAATGCCTAGACATTAGACGAGAGCTAGACGAGAGCTTAGACGAGAATTCAGAGAGGCTTCGCCTCTTCAACAATACTCTTTATTGTTTCATCTGTATGCAGTCACATGAACATGCAGCACACCTGCGTGTACTGATTCCTCAAGTTCAACAGTGTTCGAGGTGTAGTGCACGTGATCAAGATGCACGTGACCATCAATCTTAACAAACTCACATCTCAAAATCCAATTCTCGACTATTATTATTGGCCATTGCTTAGCATTTGACTAATATACCAAGACAACTAGAGAAATTCAGCTGCATTTGGAGAGAGCAGAAAGTATCTGGGGACTTTTGGGGATCCTCTCCCACCTTTTCCAATGGCTGCGAAATCCATCACTTCCTCAAAGCTTAGTTCGCAGCCTATTTTCCTATACATAAAATGCCCCCAAAGCTTCCAGAACGCCAATGAAAGTTTTAATTATCACCAGATTTTGAAGAAAGGAAAATATTAGTAGCCCTTTTTTCTAAACTCATGCAGAATCCCATCCACAGTACACTTTATTTCACAATGTCAGAATATGGCACAGGTCAATGGCCATACCGGACTCAATTAGGAAGCCACTAGCCAAAATTTCTTGAGATTTCAAAACGTGGGTTTCATTTTGGGGCTCTTTTGAAGTTTTTTTTCTCGGCATTGATGATATCTGAGAAAGAAAAGAACAATTCCGACTCTTGCTTTTTGGGTATAGATCATAGTATGTCTTGGGAGCAAAATATAACATGTGGCAAGATCATACCAAGTAAGCCTCTAGTATTTCGAGACGCTAGGAATAAGTCCATGGTCTGCAAATAAGAGTCAAGTCATGTCACAACAATATAGCAACCATTCAACAGTAGCTTAAATAATCTCAAATAGCAGTTAAATATATCTAGGACACATCCAACCCTTGAATCCATATAAAGCTTAAAAAGGAGGATTAACAAGACCTACTTGATTGTAATATTAGCCTCAGGTCAATTCTGTAAATTAATGCTTTGTCATTGATAGAGAAATTTCACCAAACTTGGAGTATGCTCAAAGTATCAATAGTATTCAATTATTTTTGTTAGATCCACCATAGAAGTAATTTGAAGCCTCGACGACCAATCCTAACAATAGTCATTCCATAACGCTGTCTTCTCAGTAACCATTGTATGAGGTACCAGTAGAGAATGTGGTGAGTTTTCTACCTTGCATTTAGCAACAATATGTTGACTAGGTATCCCGCTGTCAATTATTTAAGTAGCCCGATTCCTCCCTCTGGGTACTCATTGGCGAATGAACATAGTCAACACAGTGTAACTCGAATCGAACAGCATTCAGTTAGTATTCATCAGTATTAATTAGTATTCATCAATATTCATCAGTATTCATCAGTATTCATTAGTATTTATTTCGCTTAATTAGAATACAATTGGGATGTCAGAATTTGGCCAATGAAGTGATAGAACTATGATATCTGATTTGGCTGATATTATGACCAATTGCATTTGAATATAATTATTTGATCTCCAAATAATATCCCAAAAAAAGCCTTCACTAGTACATGTAATTTAAGTCTGGATTGCACTGCTTTTTCCTAAAGCAGATCATGTCCATATACAGTCTAGACAGAGTTAAAAATGAATAGCCCCTCGAAAAAAAAGAGCAGGGTGTGCTATTTATATAAGGCAAAAAGCGGGTGGCAAAAAAAGGGGGAGTACAAAAGGAGGGTGTCAATTCTGGGGTCTGGGTATAAATTGGGTGTCGCGCACGCTATATATAGTGCTATTCATATTATTCACTACACGCCAGCAACACGGGGTTATGCTCTAGTCTCTATTTTCTAGTGTTCACCCTAGATTGTGTACCTCGAGTGTCTATGGTGTTTCGCCAGTGTTTATGCTTAAGTACTAGTGTTTATGCTTGATAGGCTAGTAATATAGGGTACCGATCTCACCGTTCCGGTCGGGCACACCGCGCAGCCGGAGATACGGATCGAGTTCGATATAGTTCCGGGCCTTTTGCGCCGCTATGGCAATCTTGGAATGGAGGTGAACTCTGGACTCGTCCGGGTCCGAGGCCTCTATCCATTTGACAGTGGCCTCGATGAAGTCGACGGTCAACTCGTCACGCTCACGCACCAAGTCGCCAAAGCGCTCGTCCGGCACTTTACGCTGGAAGTTATAGAGGTTGGGCTCTATGAATGGCGGCACGTCGTGGTCCTTACCTCCAAGCGACTTTGGAATGTAGCGGGCTGGGATGCGCTCGTGGAGCTGCTCATAGCCATTGGTGAAAATGATCACATCACGCAACAGCAGGTTCATCCACTTGACCACCACGTTCCAGAGGATCGAAAACACCTTGGGGGCATTGTGCATGTATATAGTGCCAACAAAGTGGGGGAAGTACATTTGATGACAGCGCACAAGGAAGCGGATGGCGTGCATGTCGGCGTTTTTCAATGTGAATCCCGTCAAGTCAAAGATAAGCTGGCACTGGTCTACGCCGGAGCGGGTTTCGGAGAACTGGAGCCGGATCCACTCATAGATCAAGATGAGGAACTTCTCGAATTCCGGCGCGGGGCAGTTGCTCCGCAAGTGTTTCCGAGTTCGCACATAGATCAAGGGCTCTCCATTCCGGGCCTTGCCCCTTGTGAAGATCTCGTTGCGCATGAACATTTGCGTAAGGTTGGGGTGCAGGCCCTCAAAATAGAAGTGGGCATCTCCTTTGCAGAGCAAGTCCTCCACGCCATGCGTATTGAGGCGCCAATCGAAAATCGTGGCGAACATCTTGAGGGCCTTGTTCACGTTGAACTCTTTCTCGCGGAGGAGCCGGAGCAAGTAGTTGTCCAAGTTATCGTTGCGGCACGAGGCCCAGAGACTCTTGTGGAGGTCTTCGCCGATAAAACTGGATAACGTGGAGTGGACACTCCCGCCTCCAAGAGAGAATACGTTGCTGACATCATCGGCCTCCAAGGTACCTGTTTCAAGCGAATAAAAGACCTGCTTGATGCGGTTGTATGAAAACTGGAAGATGAACGACAGTTCCGACGTAATCAGCTGCGTCTCGCTGCGTTCGTTCTGAGGACTGCTTCCGCCGCTATCAGTTGCATCGGAGATCTTGCCATCGGTCTTGTCGACACTCATGCGTTCCCGGCGATTGCGGGCTCGGGGTTTTTTGCTGGACGCCACGAGCGCCGTGCCGGACTCGATTTCATCCAGGGATAAGCTGATCTCATAGCCAAACGACTTGAGGATAATGGCCCAGAATTGCTTTAGGGCGATTTCCTGTGCTGGGTTCATGGACCATACACGGCCGGGCTTGACCTTTCGCTTAACCCTAAGTTTGCGGGAACCCTCCTTCTCCAGCCGGCCTAGAAAAGTGTCGCAGTTTCGATGTGGAGCCTGAAAAAATTTCTCTGGGACCGTTGTGGCTCGGTCTGGAGCCTGAAAAATTTGACGGTCTGAGCCAAAACCCTGATATTTCGGGCCGTTTGACAAACTCTTTGGACCTTTCAGGCGGTTCTGAAGGTAAAACTCTTTGGCCGTTTGCATCTGGGTTAGCGATGCTAGAGGAGACTCTGAACTAAGCGGATTCACGTGATTGACTGGGGCCAAGTGGAGCTCTGGATCAAGGGTCAGCGTATTGGACTCCTGAGTATGTACAGATTCGTTTCCAGAAGTTTCGAAGTTTCTAGCATACATTTCCATGTCTTGCCAGTGGCTGACTTTTTCTGCTAAAGTCTTCTCAAGAGTCTCTTTTCCCGAAGTCTCACAGACAGTCTCTTTTTCCAGAGGCTGAAGACGGTACATAGCAGGCTGGGCCTTGGGCATAAGAGAGGGGCTGTCTATATGGGGGTTTAGACTCATCATAGTGATGGCAAAAAAATTGAAGAGATGGAAAACAGGGTTTTAATGGAACAATGGAATAATGCGACGGAAGGAATAATAAACCGGGAAAAAAGACAAAGATGGGTTGGATTAATAGTGGGATAATAGAAGAATGTAATAATAGAAGAATGGAAGAATGGAAGAATGGAAGAATGGAAGAATGGAAGAATAGGATGGATTAATGAAAGAGGTTATTGAAGTGGGGGAATAATGAGATGGACAGAAAAATGGGAATGGAATATGGATGAAATGGAAGGAAATGAACAGGATTGATGGAATGGGATTGGGCAGGTTATAAGCGAGGGGAGGTCGATCCGACGGGCCCAAAGAGGAAATATCCTAAGAGATCTTCCCTGCGCGGCCTGCACGTGGCAGGCAAGAGTCTGCGGGCACATGTGCGCGGAGAAACCATGCAGGATTTTGCTGGCTTCACATTCTCTCTCCTTACCACGGTCCGCCTGACTACTAACTGCATGCGCTAGCGAACGCGTCGCTTACGGTCTGCTGGCTAAGTATGATCTGTTTCAGCAGCATATGGCAGTGGGGGTGTGCATGAAGAGGGGGTGTGATGGTGGGGAGCCGAGGTGAGAAAGTGTCAGGTGAAAGCGAAACGTGAGAGAAAAGAAAGTCTTAGAAGTGAGCAAAGGTGAGAATGATGTGGTATTATGGCACGAATTGACAGTGACAGTGACAGTGACAGTGACAGCAACAATGGCAAGGATTGAGGTTGAGTAATATGGTGGTGAGAAGGGTATTGGATCCTCCATTTTTGGCGCCATGCAGTAAATGAATTAGAGCCTTTTCGCGATTACCGGATTAGGCAATCAACTTCAGCTTTTGACTCTTGCAATCCTGCAATTCTAATTCTTACTGCAGTGTCTATTTGCCGTTCCTGAATCCCCTGAAGACCATGGGCGTTCCCCAACCATTCACCATTGACCCCGACCAACAAAAGTCTGGATCTCTGAATCTGAATCTGGTTATGATACTGAACCCTGGCTTATTGTGTTGATGTTCAGATTGTCACCTGCACATGTTATTCTTCTGCTGCATCAATGTCACAACGAGATTCCGGCATCCATGGCCACCACGGCACCCGTAGAAGAAGCCATCTTGCAGAGAAACACAAAGTGCGCCGCCGTCTCTGCCACGTCCGTGGTAACCTTAAGAGGCGATTTGTCTTTTGTCGCTTCGACCACCGCCTCAGGAAACGACTGGCCCCATTCTGTGAGAAGGAGCCCGGGACACACTGCATGCACCCGCAAGCGAGGTCCCTGCGTCTTGGCCAACATCTTGACCATGTGGATCAACCCGGCCTTACTGACGGCATAAGCAATGCTGGAGCCTTGTGTGGTTCTGCCAGCCACCGAGGCGGAAACAATGAAGGTACCTCCATCGACGCTCTTCTCCAAATATGTTTTGGACGCCCGGAAGAGGAAAAAGTGGCTTTTGATGTTGGCCTGAAGACACTTATCCCAGATTTCGTCGTCGAGCGAGTCCAAGTCTTGATGCGGCACTTGTTTGGTCCACCCGGCATTGGATACCACGATATCCAATTGTCCCAAGGCGTCATATGCATCCTTGACTACTTGTTCCGCAGCATCTTTCCCGCTAAGAATATCTGATTGGATCACATGGACCTGCACCTTGTGCTGCTGCTTGATTTTGTCAGCAAGTTGCTGGGCCCGGTCCTTGGAGTGGGCATAGTTGATGGCCAAGTTGACGCCTTCCGAGGCGAGTTGCTCGCAAACGGCTGCTCCAAGTCCTGCAGATCCGCCAGTGACAAGAGCACATTTTCCAGAAAGAGAAATCATTGAAAGAATAAAGATTGAAATTGAATGGGATTGAAATTGAATGAGGTTGGTTTGGTTATCTGGAATTGGAGGTAAGTGTGGGGAATGCGGAGACCCGTGCACCAGACCCGCATCTTTGGCCGATGACTCCAGAATATTGCTTATATTTCCGGATGTTCCGGAACAGAGTGGTGAAATCTGAACACCCCAAAATAAGCCTTTGTATAAGTCATATTTTTGGACTTATTTATTGGGCTTGTATGGATGGCTTGCATGCAGGTACCTCTATAATCTCAGTCCCCATGAAGCCATCCCAGATCTATCCAGTTCAGCCTCTGAATGCACTCGGCTTCTGTGCACTTCAGATATTCTTGGAATGATTCATAATTCCTCGGCTGACAAATCCTTTTTGATCATGAATGGCTTGCCTCGCCAGTTGATCTCGTGACCTACCATGGCCGTGACCCAAATAGGCAATGCCAAGAGTTCCCGCATGTGCCAGAACTGGAACCACTCGCCAACGCCCCGTCTGGTGGGAGCCACATTCTCTAGCCACGCAGGACAAGCGGCCAAGCTGGATATATTACCAATCCATGTGTAGAACTGCACATAGTCCAGGCAGAGCCAGCACAGCATATGCAAAGCAAAGAACCAAAAGCTGAATCTTTTATTCAAAAACAACTTGGATACGGCAAATGTGCCCATGAGCCCAGAAATGAGTGATTCCGTTGTGGGTTCCACCAACGTGGCCGCCAACACCATATATTTGCGGACCCTAAGCCACCGGACTCGCCGGTTGGAGTACTCTTTGATGGAGAGAGCCTGGTCATATGTCATGAGCGGCTGCACCACCGAGTCGCCTGTTAGGGCTGTTCTTCCCCTGCAGTACTCCCAGAGAGCAATGCCGATCATGTTATCTTCGCCAATATAACGGGCAAAAAACTGCAACGAATGGCCCGGGCCTTTGCTGGAAATGGCCCTAGCGGCAGCCACCACGGCCGGGTCGCCAAAAAACGCCGATTTCTGGAATGGAATTCGGGACACCGCGTAATCCAAGTCGCTTTTCCGGTACATGTTGGACTTACCGTTGACACAAGGAGCAATGGACAAGTTATTTAGACTGACGTAGAATTTCAGATGCAGCGTGAACAAAAACATCTCGTCCAATAGACTTCCCTTGCCGAATTTGGCATCGTTGAGAGCAATGGCCAACGGTACATGGTGCACCAACTTGACTTTTCTTCCCGAGTCCCCCAAGTACCGACCGCAATTCGTATTGTTGAGCATGGCCACCACGGAATTCTTCAAAATGTACTCTGAGGCCCATACATTGGAGTCCATGATCCATAGGAGGTCGTGTCTGGCGGCCAAAAAGCCCTTGGCGAGGTTGTTGACCTTCGGATTTGGCCCGAAATGGTCTTCTCCAGGCCCCGACACGAGGATCTGGCTCTCGATGTGGGGATATTTTGCTGCCAACTGGCGGAGGGTCGGAATGGCCGGGTCCGACGCGTCGGAGACGCAGAAAAGAATCTGGAGTTTTTCCGACGGGTAGTTCTGGAGAAAAGACAGCTCGAGACACGACTGGAGTTCGGGATCGATGCCTTTGATGGGTCGGAGAATGGTGACAGGTTCTAGAGCAGAGGCAGAGAGGACCTCGGAAGGCACAGGGGGCTTGGAAAAGCACGTGAGAATGCACCAAAACCCACCGAAGGCCACAATCACAATCACAGCATACCATAGAAGCAACACATAGGCCAAGACGGTGGAGCAGTCCATTTTGGAGGTGTATGCGTAGATGAGATTTTTGCAATAATAAAGGAGGTGCACGGGTGTGCGCGAGTGTGTACGGGTGTGAGACCCATACCTTGCGGCTCATAAGCTGCGGTCAGAGACACCCGTACCTCTGCAGTTGCAGCCAGCATCCGGATGCAAACCACAGGCCAATTCTGATGCGACCGCCTGAGCCTCGGAATGCCACTATGGCTGCCGCATGGATGCCTGGCATTCCGTACCATGTTCAATGCACATCTCAATATACCACCCATCTTTCTGGATGCTAAGCCTCGGACTTAACACAGCCTGGACAAAAAGGCGATAAAGAGCTGCTGGCCTGTCCCTCGGGTGCACTTGCTTGGCATCCAATACGAGTTTCCTGACACCCTCCTGACACCCCTGAAACGCCCTGAACCCCTCTAAAGTGCAATCCCTATTTGCCACCCTGATCACGCCCAAGCCTATAAAAGACCACCTCAACCCACCCGCCAGAAGCCATTCTTTTGTATCCCCTTCAATTAGGTCCCTGTCACGTGCACAACATAATCCCTATGCTTAATAGAGTTTGGATTGAAATTTAAAAGTCAGGCAAAAAAAAGGGGTTGGGGTCTTGTAGAATGTGGTGGTGATGATGGTGATGATGGTGATGATGGTGATGATGGTGATGGTGGTGAAACAGAAAAGGGGGGCGGTTAGGGGAGCGGCAAGATCGGGCCGCGCCTGCATACAACTCGGAAGTGGTTTCACGCGCACGCCCATGCGCCTAAACCCTCGGTGTTTCGCACACTCTCCCCCACATGTCAAGCACATATAAACCCCGGAGTTCGCAAAGTTTCATCGCCATTCTTGACACTTTCCCTTGGCCCACTTTTCCAATTATTCAATTGTTTCCGGCCAACCTTGAGTTTTTTTTTTTTTACTTTTCATTTGATCTGTTGAACCCCTGATCTGTCCAATCCCTGATCTTGGCTAAACACTTCTTGGTTTCTGTTACTTGGTACAGCTACTAGGTTTCTTAGTTACCAGTTCTCCCAAATCCTAGTTTTGGAATGTTAAAGACCGCGGCCAGAATGACTAGATCCTTTTCCTCGTCAGTCACGAAGGGCGATCTTTTTAAGTACCAGGCTCAGCTCCCCAAGTTGCCTGTGCCCACTTTGGAGGAAACCGGGGCCAAGTACTTGCGCTCCGTGGAACCATTTCTCACCAANTCCCCAAGTTGCCTGTGCCCACTTTGGAGGAAACCGGGGCCAAGTACTTGCGCTCCGTGGAACCATTTCTCACCAAATCGCAGCTCACGTCCACCAAGGCCATTGTGGAGGAGTTTTCCCGCCCTGGAGGTCAGGGAGAGGTGTTGCAAAAACGCTTGGAAGCCTTTGCCCTGGGTAAGGATAACTGGTTGGCGGAGTTCTGGGACGACTATGCTTATATGTCGTACCGTGACCCGGTGGTGCCCTACGTATCGTACTTCTTTAACCACAAGGACGTCAACAACTTGCTTGGCAAGAACCAGTTGTTCAAGGCTTCGTTGATTGCATACTACACCACGCAGTTCTTGATCGAGGTGGAGAACGAGACCTTAGAGCCCGAGATTATCAAGGGCAACCCTTACTGCATGAACGCGTTCCACTATATGTTCAACAACTCACGTGTGCCTGCTGCTGGAAGCGACATCACCAAGTCGTACTCGGGTGCTGAAAACAGGTATTTTATTGTTGCTCTTAACAATAACTTCTACAAGGTGTTTCACCACGGCACTGATGGAAAACCATTGTCCCGTGCCGACATCTACCAGCAGTTGCTTTACTTGACCACGGTGGTCAGCCCTAGAGTTCCTCGCGGTGAGGGTGTGGGGGCTCTTACTTCTTTAAATAGAGACGAGTACTTGAAGACGTTTGAGGAAATGAATCAGTCTCCAGTGAACGAAGCCTCGTTCGAGTCCATTTTCGCCGCCTCGTTTGTCATTTGTCTTGATGACAATGCTCCTGTGACCATTGAGGAGAAGGCCCGCAACGCATGGCACGGAGATGGCCAGAACCGTTTCTTCGACAAGCCATTGGAGTTTTTGGTGTCCAAGAACGGAAACTCGGGATTCTTGGGTGAACACTCCAAGATGGACGCCACTCCAACCGTCCAATTGAACAACACCATCTTGGGCCAGATCCAGAAGGTGTCTCCAACGGAGTTTTTGGCAGAAGTGGAAGCTTCTGCAGCCTCCAGCGCCGAAGGAAAGGTTCCAGAGTTGCCATCGGTGTTGCCATTTGACCTTACAGTGGCCAACAAGAAGGACATTGCCGATGCCAAGGCCAAGTTTGTGGCCACGGTCAATGCGCTCGACTACGAGGCCTTCCAATTCCACGGCTACGGAAAGAACTTGATCAAGCAATTCAAAGTGTCACCCGATGCTTATGTGCAGATGATGATCCAATTGGCATACTACAAGTTGACCGGCAAGGTGCGCCCCACGTACGAGTCAGCAGCCACCAGAAAGTACTTGAAGGGAAGAACCGAGACCGGCAGAAGTGTTTCGGTGGAGTCCAAGAAGTTTGTTGAGACGTGGAGCGACAACTCCGCATCCAACGAGGACAAGATCGCCGCCTTCAACGCCGCTTGCAAGCAGCACATCAAGTACTTGGGCGATGCGGCCGACGGAAAGGGCGTGGACCGGCACTTGTTTGGATTGCTGCAGATGGTCAAAGAGGGCGAGGAGGTGCCCATGATCTTCAAGGACCCTATCTACAAGTACTCGTCGTCGTGGTTCCTCTCCACATCGCAAATTCCCTCGGAGAACTTCCAGAGCTGGGGCTTCCTGCAGGTGTCCGACCAGGGCTTCGGGTTGGGATACTTGGTCAACAGCGAGTGGTTACACATCCACATCTCCAGCAGAAAGGACTTTGGCTTGAACTCCAGCCACTTGAAGTACTACTTGGTGGAGACGGCCAACGAGATGAAGCAAGTGTTGTCGACGCAATTGGCGGCCAAGCCCAAGCTTTAGTTGCCTACGGAGTATTTATTCATTGTCTATGGCAGCAAAACAGCAAAGCTAGTGTCTGGCAGAAAACTAGTGGCTGACAGCAAAGCTAGTGTCTGGCAGCAAAACTTAGGCTGGCAGAAAACTAGCGAGCAATTGGAATATCACAATAAACGGAATATCCTAATGGTGTCAGTATGCACTGGCATCTCCGAGTCGACACTGACATCTCAGTCGACAATCTAAAGCCCGTCGATGCCTCTACTTTTTGAGTGGTAGTTGACATATAGGGACATTATAAGCCTTTCTCCTTTACTGGCTTATACTCCATTCTGAATCTACTACTCTAGGTCGACTTCCCATTGAAAAACTACTGGATACACGAGGGCATCTGAGGAGGCTTTTACTAACCCTATCGTTGAAATACCAGTAACCAGAGTGTCAAAAGTGAACCTTCGAGAATCCAGCCAGTCTAAGTACCAGTAGTTTTCAGTAGTAATCAGTAGATCAGTAGATCAGTAGATCAGTAGTCCCATATCATAAGCTTACTAGAACAACCAGGAGCAGTCAGTGGTTATGGCAATAGTGCATTAGTAGTGTATCAGAAGTAGTGAAGAATACATCAGAAGATAGTACTAGTAATGTGAGTAGCACTACAGGGTAGAGAACGAGAGTGTAATAGAAGTACAATTGCAAACTGCAAGTACTAATGTAAGTATAAGTACGTTAGTCATGGTAGGGAAGTAGTCGTAGTGCTACTAATAATATAGGCTGAATCAACCGTAAGTACTTACTCTACTCTACTCTCTACTCTCTACTCTACTCTCTACTACATAATCTACTCTACTACATTATCTACTCTACTACATAATCTACTCACTAGTATAATCTACTCACTAGTATATTCTACTCACTAGTATACTCTACTACTATACTCTACTACATAATCTACTACTATACTTTTCAACTTTTGTTTTAGTATATATTAATATACAGCGATATGTAAGCTATACCTTACAAGACCAAAGTCCTATGTGACGGGCCACACCACCTCTTATACTTTTTTGATTGTCTAAGGTGTGCACAGCTTTATTGTTTCAGGTGTGCAACCTTTTCTTCAAAGTCTGCTTATTATTAAAAGCATGTACTGCCCTATTGTCTTTCAGTGTCCTGATTACAACATATCCACAAAGTACCTTCCCTCCGTACGTGCTAGGTATTCGTTGACAATACTCTCTACTCTCTACTCTCTACTCTCTACTCTCTACTACACTACTCTCTACTCTCTACTACTCTACTACTCTACTCTCTACTACTCGATTACTATACTAGTATAATCTACTCTACTACTATGATAGTATAATCTACTCTTTAAAACTGTATAGTCTACTCTATACTCTATACTACTATACTCTATACTACTATACTCTCTACTACTATACTAGTATAATCTATGCTACTCTCACTTCTACTACATAATCTACTCTCTACTACTATACTAGTGTAATCTATACTACTCTACTCTATACTACTCTAATACTATACTAGTATCCTATAAACTACTCCTCTACTCTATACCACTCTCTACTACTCTACTACTACTAGTATAATCTACTCAACTATCTACTAGTATAATCTACTCTATAATCTACTACATAATTTACTACATAATCTACTCTATACTCTACTCTATACTCTACTCTATAATCTACTACATAATCTACTCTATACTCTACTCTATACTCTACTCTATACTCTACTCTATACTCTACTCTCTACTCTACTCTATAATTCTATACTACTACTAGTATAATCTACTCTACTCTATACTCTACTCCTTACGGCTAGATTCTGGTTAGGTCTACTCTGGTTTGTGTATTTATTCGCCGATGGATTCCCAGTAGGTGGGAATCCGAGTACTTATATAGCGAACCTGTGGGTACCAGAGAAGTGGAGCCATGTCACGGGGTACGGTGAATGGATGAGTCATTGGCATTCGTAGGCTCGAACAATACCTCTATGGGTAGTGTGTCTACCCATGGTGGGTCTAACACTCGACTACATAATTTACTACATAATCTACTCTACTCTATACTACATAATCTACTACTGTATACTGTGTACTCTACTACTCTACTACTACTAGTGTAATCCATACTCTATACTACATAATCTACTCTACTACTCTACTACTACTAGTATAATCTACTCTACTACTGTACTACTCTATGCTCTACTACATAATAATAACTACTATATACTAGTATAATCCAATACTATACTTCATACTACTCTATACTCTATACTCTCTACTACTATATTAGTGTAATTTATACTACTATACTACTCTACTATTCTATACTCTACTAGTATAATTGTTAGATCCACCAGGTAGTGTCGTACCTATGGAGGTATTTTAAGCCCTCACTGTCTAATCCTAACAATGGCCAAGACGCTGAGGCCCAACAACGCATGATTTTGGGACGGTATTCATTGCTATTGTTCTTGTGCTATCTCGCACGCTCTTTTTCTCTAAAAGTATTTAAGTACCTGAGATTCCTCTCTCGGAGGAGTCATCGGCGAATGAACATAGTAAACAGAGTACCTGACGAAACCGGAATCTAACAATAATGTACTACTATACACTCTACTAGTATGATCTACTCTACTACTCTATACTCTCTACTCCTATACTAGTGTAATCCACTCTACTACTGTATACTGTATACTACTCTACTCTCTACTCTACTCTCTACTCTACTCTCTACTCTACTCTCTACTCGACTACTCTATACTGCTATACTTTCTACTACTCTAGTACTACTAGTATAATCTACTCTACTCTATACTACTATACTCTATACTACTATACTAGTATAATCTACTCTTTAAAACTGTAGTCTACTCTATATGCTACACTCTACACTCTATACTCTATACTCTATACTACTCTACTCTCTACTCTACTCTACTCTCTACTCTACTACTATACTAGTGTAATCTATACTCTATACTACATAATCTACTCTACTACTCTACTAGTATAATTCACTCTATACTCTACTAGTTAATCTACTGCTATACTCTCTACTACATAATCTACTCTATACTATATACCCTATACTAGTATAATCTAATACTATACTTCATACTACTCTATACTATGTACTATACTTTCTACTACTACTAGTATAATCTACTATACTACTCTACTGTCTACTACTCTACTGTACTACTGTACTACTCTCTACTCTACTCTACTACTGTACTACATAATCTACTCTCTACTCTACTCTCCACTCCACTCTATTTTTAACTCTATACTCTCTACTCTACTCTACACCTATGCCTAATTTGGTCTGTATATTGGTACACCTCCACTGTTCGTTTGTATCTGTAGAAGGCGGAGTTGCTTATGACTTTGGGAGTGGTAGCGTAATGGCAGAGCCCTGTCGACAATGGATTCAACAGTCTACACTACTATAAGGTTTGTACTGCTATAAAATCTCACTACTGAATATTCACACTTCACAGTCTACTCTATAGTTTATTCTAGTCTATAATGTATTCTATTCTATATTGTATTCTAGTCTATATTGTATTCTAGTCTATAATGTATTCTAGTCTATATTCTATTCTATATTCTATTCTAGTCTATATTGTATTTTAGTCTATATTGTATTCTAGTCTATAGTCTATTCTAGTCTATATTGTATTCTAGTCTATATTGTATTTTAGTCTATAATGTATTCTATTCTATATTCTATTCTATATTCTATTCTAGTCTATACCGTATTCTAGTCTATAGTCTAGTACTGGGGATTATGTTCATTGATGGACTCCCTAGAAGTGGGAATCCGAGTACTCATATAGCTAACCTGTGGGTACCAGAGAAGTGGAGCCATGTCACGGAGTATGGTGCCTTGAATGAACCATTTCCATTCGTAGGCTTCAAGGATACCTTTTGGGTAGTGTGTTTACCCACGGTAGGTCTAGCGTTTTCATATTCTATATTGTATATTGTATATATAACTGAGTTACCACGTGTTTATAGCTGTGTTGTGTTTTATACTAATTACTAAGTGAAGGCAGGCGTGAGTTTGCATACTCTCGAGAGATGAAAGTTTTACTAGGGGGATCCAATTCGACAATGCGATTTTCAACTTCCATCGAAGTCTGAATCGATGTTTTTGTATTATATCTGTAACTAACTGTATATAACTAGGTCAGTATATTCTATATTCTAGTCTATAGTCTATTCTAGTCTATATCGTATTCTAGTCTATATTCTATTCTATATTCTAATCTATATTCTAGTCTATATCGTATTCTAGTCTATATAGTATTGTTAGAATTATTGTGCGATCTGAGGCTGTAACCTATTTTCGCAAGGGCTGTAAGCTTCTAACGGGCTTCTAAAGTATAAGGATCTTCCAGGAACGATGACCGAGCGGTATTCTGGAATCTTCTGACAGGCTACTAGTAGTAGGAACTCGCCTGGTCAGGTAATAATATGGTGATAGCTACTCTCAAGTAATAGGAGGTTCTGATATTTATTCAATAAGCTTAATCTTAAGTCAATGGAGTTCTGCCTTTTCATAACTGGGCTCTGGCCTCTTTTTATATCGGGCTCCTTCGGCTATGTCGACATAAAAGTGGGCTGATATGTAGAGACTCTTAAATGGGGGATGCTCGTCTCGAGGTGCACCTGCTGTGCCCTGTCCTGTACTCATGCGAGTAGGTTCGATGTCTAACACGTATTCTAATCTATATTCTAGTCTATATCGTATTCTAGTCTATATCGTATTCTAATCTATATTCTATTCTATTCTATTCTAATCTATATTCTATTCTATTCTATTCTAATCTATATTCTATTCTATTCTATTCTAATCTATATTCTAATCTATATTCTAATCTATATTCTATTTGTTAGATTCCGGTTTCGTCAGGTACTCTGTTTACTATGTTCATTCGCCGATGATTCCTCCTAGGGAGGAATCTGAGGTACT